>JAJHUR010108199.1:2032-22655 GCA_027495735.1 Lutjanus campechanus | reverse complement strand
GTGCAGACGGATACACAGACATTTATTTAATACCCAAATCAAAATGTAGGGCTGATGTGAAAAAATAAACAACTATGATGTGTTATTATTTTTCACCAATTTGTAAAATTGCATCCTTAAATTGTAACGAATTAACTGTATTGCATCCTTCAATACTATATAAAAAAGAATAGCAGAAAATACAAGTAATATTAGTTTATATAATATGTAGTATTTTTACTGCAATTAATCACGATTAATCACAGAGTAGTATTGCGATTAATCGAGTTAATTTTTTAATCGAGTTTTTAATCATTTGACAGCCCTAGTCTGTAAGCATCATAAATATCAAAAGGACAATCATTCGCAATTTCCCAGTTTGGATTCAATAAAGTACTATCTATCTATCTATCTATCTATCTATCTATCTATCTATCTATCTATCTATCTATTCCCATGCAGGAAGACAGAAAAGCATGTTCCAGCTAGGACTGGAAAATATTAATGCAGTTTTTGAAACCAGGAAATGAAAATGAAACGTTTTTTTCCTGTTTTTTGTTGAAGTTCTTGGCTTTTCCTCTTTTTCTGTTTTGTGCTTTTTTGTTTCAATATCTTTTTCTCCACCTTTCTTGATGTCTGATAATTTTCAGCTGTCCTTGATTAACCTTCCTGTATATTTAGTCTGCCAGTTTCTCTTTGTGTCAAGTGTCCCAGGCATTCTCCTAGTGTTTCCTGTTCTTCTTTTGGATCTTTCCCATATTTTTTTGGATTATGCCTGTTTTATAGATTTTGGATTTTGTACTGCATCTATTGGATTTGTTTGCCCTCTTTTGGACTGTTTTCTCTGGTTTGACCTGCGCCTGCCTGACCAATCCGTAAGTCTTCTGTTAACTGACTTTGCTAGTAAATCTTAAATCTTAAATCTTGTAACTTAATGCATCTCAGAACACTTGGTCTCATAGAAGAGGCCAGTTTGATACACTATCATAACATGAACAAAATCCAGTTGACTTTTGGATGCATTGGTAATTGACTTTGCTGACTTCCTGCTCTCAGCCTGTATGCTAAGCTATGCTAAACATGTAAATAACATATCTCTACTAGCTTTTAAAGCTGGGGTAGGCAACATATTTTTGGCATCAATAAGTAATGATTCCATAATAACCTGTAAGCGTTATGTAAATCAAGTGGTCTGAGAGAAAACTAAACTTCTCCACCTCCTCTTGGCTCTATTTTCAGGCTTTAGGAAATCTGGCCTGTGACGCGAGGCAGCTGCACACATGCACATCCCTTCAGCTGAAAACCTGAATCACTGGCGGAAAGTCCTGCAGGAAAAGTCAGTATAATATGTGAGTTAGTGCGAGTGTGAGTGTTCTGTGGAGAGGACCAGAGACAACAGACAGCTGCTGAGAGCTTTTGGGGAGAGAGCTGGGTAAGATTGGAGCTTCTGGCTAAAGAAACACCAGAGTCACACTGACTTTGCTCTGATGTGGACTCCTTTATTGGCAGGAGGAGAGCACAGCATTTATGTTTCAAACTTTTGGGATTAAAAAGCAGATTTATCCTGACTCTTGCTTCTCAACCTGTCTGCAGCAGTGACCCAGGGAGGATCCGACCTTGCTCAACTATTTACTGCATGCTAATCAGTTTCTCTGTCCATCTAGACTGCTGACCGGAGGGAAGATGTATTTTAAAGTCACTTCGTAGACATACAGAGAGGAGGGGGTAAAGAAAAGAGACAGGTTCTACTGATTTTTTTTGGGGGCTGGATTAGAAGGTTGTTTTGTCATTTTGGTGTTACTGAAGTAAAAAAGTTATTAAATGACAAATTACTCCCCCCTTTTACATTTTAATTTATCTTTTTGCATTTCCTTTATTTAGCCTCTCCTTTTAAGTCATCATCTCTGTCCCTTACTTTCCTGTCCTCTCTTCCTCCCTCTCCTACCATCGTCCTGTCCTCCTCTGCCCTTCCTTTTCTTTTTCACTTGCTCCAAAATGTATTCTCAGCTTCTTTTGCCTCACTTTCTGTCTCCTCTTCTCTCCTCCCTCATCCCATATCCTTGCTCCTTTCTATCTCAGTCTCCCTCTCTCCTCCTCTGAAAAGGTATCACCTCTTCTCAAGGATGTCCTGGATTCACAGCTACACTATCACCATGGGGACTGTTACCGAGGAGATAATGAGCGAGAGAGATGGAGAGACAGACGGATGAAGTGGTGGCGGTGGAGGGGAAACTCCGGCTTTGTGTGGCCTTCTTTGGTATGGTAGGACAACAACGTGAAGAAATTATGGAGAGGTAGGCAAATAAGGTCGATGGATGCATAGGCAGATAAAGAGCAAGAGATGGATGAAAGGGATTGATGGGGGGAGGAAGAATGGTAGGGGTTGTTTTTATTTAAAAAAGGACAGGTAATTGAAAGAGAGAGGCAGGTAGGTAATGAAGCCTGATCTATGTTTCAAAGGCTTGATGGTGCAAGAGGACTGGGAAGTGGCTCAAAGACATTGAGGGAGTGATGAGAGAAAGATGAGAGGGACCGAGGGAGGGTGGGTGGAGATGGAGGAGAGATGACTGAAAGGAAGAGGACACAGTAAGGATGCTATGATAAGAGAAGGAGAGATGGGAAATGATGAAAAGGAAATTAGAGACAAGAAAACTGAGGATAAAATAAGAGAAGTGGAAGAGGGTGACTGCTGAAGAAAAGATGGGAAAAGACACTGTAGGGGGTGTTAACAGCAGGCAACCTGCCTCTGCATCTACCTAATGACTAGGTTTCTGAAGATACCACACTTGTTGCAGACAGACATTTGTTTTAAGTGTAGGAGAATGGCTGTGTTGACTTCTGAGTTCTTGAAGCTACAGTTGGTGGATGAATTTGTATTTTTCTCTCTTCAACTTGACATTTCTCCCTGAAAGAATTCTTAAATGGCGCAAAAGAACCCTGCCTCCGCAAACAACGCTGTTAGTTCCAAGTCTATGACTGGCTCATGGTTGCTATGGTAGTTGGTTATCAGAGAAGTATTATATTTGCAAACTGACAAACTGACAGCTGATGACTGCCATAGATGGATTGACAGACCTGTTGCTGCATTTACCATAAAATGCTTAACTTCTACGGAGTGAATGGTCCTGCAATGAACTCTGCACGTACCACAGTAACCATAAATTAACCTTAAGGCCGTTGTGTCCTGCAACTAACCTGTTTCAGAAAACTTGGCCTACTTAGCCTACTAAATATAGCTGCACTGGAAATGTCAGTGCAAAGCCAGGTCCAATACTATTTTAAATAATTTTTTATTTAACCATTGAAAAAACAAAATCTCATTTCCGAGGCAGCCTTAGAAGGCAACCGCAGCAGTACAGTGTTTCAAACAGCAAACATGCAAATAAGAACCCATGAAACAAATACATACAGTATCTACTCACAGTAAAGTGCAACAAATGGAAGACAGGATGAGCAAGTTTGGGAGCAATTACAAATTCCATTTCAATTTGCCTCTAGACTTTTAACTACATTTTCAAATGCCCTAATTGGGATTAGCCTATATAATCACAAATTTGTCTGCAAGTAGTTTCAGGCTGAATAGGCAGAGAACTTAAAAGCCTGTTCACCCATTTCAGCGTGGACCTCATGAATAGACAGTAAAAGGATATCATCTAGCTTCGACAAAATTAGTTTTTAGTGAAATATACCCACAAAGATAAGAGGGAAGTAGATCAAGGATGGACTTATAAATAAACATGTACCAGCGAGTGTATTTGTGCAAGGTCAATGAAAGCCACTCAAAGTACACTGTACAATGAGTGAGGACTTTGCAGCCTGTGACAAACCTCAAAGCGCTGCAGTACACCATATCTAGCTGATAAGTTGCCACTCATTCACAGAAGAAAGGCCCAAAAAATGCATCAGTGACAAAAAGCTAACCCGAGACCATCTCTCAATGGGATCACACCAGCCCTAATGACGTCAACAGGTTGATGTTCCAACAGCACTCAGTAGAGATTGCTACATTTTTACATGAGCCATCATTTTGATCTCAGCTACACGCCTGTCAAGTTTTGTGCCAGCATGTTGCAGGGTTGTGACACAATAACGTTGACAAAATCCGTCCACATACAGACATATAAACGCTTGGTAAAGTACTCAAAACTGCCTCTGTGGTAGATCCAACTGTAGTAGGTGTCTCCTAGACCACATTTTGCCATTATAACACACATGCACAGAAGAGGACTCACAAAGTGAAACCAAATGTCGAATGATGGGGATGAAGGAGACAGTGATGAGTTGCAGTGATCCACAATTTACAGTGCTTTCCATTTGTACTGGGAAGTCTGAATTTCTGAGTTCCCACACAGAAATTTCAACTGGGACACCCCCTGAAGGCGGATTTCCAACTCGGAAAGTCAAACAAACCTCAGCAACCCTGAGCTCAAATTGCAAGATGGCTGCCCCACGTTTCAACAGTAATTGAAAGCTGTAGTATATGCAGTTTATTTGCACTCCGGTCTCTGTTTGTGTCTCATTAAATCAGTCATACACACAGTACAGTCCAAGTTCCATCTGTGGACATGTTGCAATGGTGTCTGTATGTGCAAAATACAGCGAAATGTGCTATTATCAAAAGGTAGTGAAAACGATGACTAACCCGGCTAGCGCAACAACAGCTTTCTTAGTGGAGTCCATCTTGATTTTCTAGCTTGTTTATTTTATTTTTATTTTATTTTTTTTATTTTTTTTACTTTCTGACTTAACTGGAACACCACAAACTCAGTTGTGACATCATTCCCCAATCTGATTGATGACTTCCGTGGTCAGTGGACTGCAGCATTAAACAAATGTGGGCCAGGGGTGTGTAGTTTACACACCTGTGAAGTTTCATGACTGCATCTTGCACAGTTGTGATGTTATCATGTCGATGTCTATCTGCAGACAGACCTATAAACACTTGGCAAAGTGTCCAGAACCACTTTTGTGGTTGTTCCCATTACAGTAGGTGTCTCCAGGACCACATTTTGCCATGAAGACACACACAAGCTCACAAGGTGAAAACAATACCAGTCATGCTGTACACTCAAGTTAAAACAACTTCTTGTTTCATGGCGAATGAATACGTCATCATTGCAAAAATGTTTGATGAAACCTTTGCAATTTAGCATCATGCAGGTCTTAAAACCTTGCTGACCACATAGAAGGTGGATCTGGTTAACCTGCCAGGAGAAATATGTAAGAAGGGCCTGTATTTCCCTGTTGGCTGTAGGTAGGTGAAGCTATGATTATGATTCATACCACTCTACTTGCTCAGACCACACCCATCCTGAAACTCAGCCTTCACTTTGATCACAATAGCTAAAAGTTTCATGGCTGCATCTTTGCATGGTTGTGACGCAAAGCCTGTCACATTGACAAAATCTGTTCAAAGACAAACAGAACAGAACACCTGGCAAAAATATTCAAAACTGTTTCTGTGGTATAGTTCCCGCTACAGTGTCTCCAAGTGTCTCCAGGAACCCATTTTGCCATGATGACACAAACACACAGATTCACAAGTTGAAGAAACCATCACAGCTGGTAAAAATACGAGCATCATGAAAAGCACATTACAATATCCAATCACAAAACATGTTTATCAAATAAAATTTACAACGCTGTATTTTGTACTTGTGAAATGTGTTTAAAAAGTAGTATATGTTGAAATAAATAATGGTAGGTATCAGAAGGAAGCGATCGTAGAGAGGTGGGACATCAGGCTGCAATAAGATCAGGATTTTAAAAAAGAACGATGTGGATCTGTGTGTGAGAGAAGATGAAAGAGGGAAGGTGGAGAAAGAATGAATGAGTGTAACGGCAAGCATATTATTTTTGAATCATTTAACAGCATATATTCTCAGCATGGCTCCCATTTGACTTGACAGACGGTAATGTCAGCGGCGCAGATAAGGAGGGCGATGATAACGTGAATGAGACTGATTACTTGTTGAAGAGGGACATGAGCAGAGAATAACTGTGATGGTAGTGTAGCGGAAAATGAAAGCATCGTGATGAGGTAGAGAGGGAACTAAGGAAAGTGGAGGGCAGAGAGGAGGGGCATGACAGAGGTAAGAAAAGGAGAAGAAAAAATGAGGGCTAGGATGGAGACTGTTCAGCAATGAAGCATCTATTGTGACAACTCAAATTGATAAACAAGCAAATAGAGATAGCAGAAAAAATGCAAACTTAAATTACCAAAACATGGCTACTCATTAGATTATTGCTAATACATTTACAATAGTTAATGCTTCCAAGTGATCGCCTGTGCTGCTTCACTACGAGAGATACCCAGCATGGAAAGACACCAGAGTGTGGTGTCTTTCCTTCCACCCTTTCCGAAATCAAAAACACAAGAACAAAAGTATAACAGATTGTCTACAAAGAAGGTGTTTCAACTGTGTTTTTCAGTCATCTGTCGCAGCCTGTGTACTGAGTCTATGTTGAGAAATTAAAAGACTGTTTGCTGATTTCAGTGCAAACTTATGAATAGACAGTAAGAGGATATAATTCGAGCTTGGACTAAATTAGTTTTTAGTGAGATTATACCCACAAAGATAAGAGGGGAGCAGACTGAGGCTGGATTTTAAAATAATTATGTACCAGTGAGTGCTTCTGTGCAAGGTCAATGAAGGCCACTGGAAGTACATCGCACAATGACGAGTGAGAGTTTAGCGGTGACTGTGACAAACCTCAGAGCGCTGTGGTACACTGTATCTAGATGTTAAGTTGCCACTTATCCACAGAAAAAAGAAGAAAAGTAGCATAATGAATGGACCCAAAAATGTATCAGTGACAAAAAGCTAACCAGAGATCATCTTGCGATGGGATCACACCAGCCCCAACGACCGTCAACACGTTGACGCCCCGACCCACGAGGATTTAGTGGTAATTATTACATTTTTACATGAGCACTCATTGGTTGAACCACACTCATCTTCCAACTGGAATTTTAGTTTGATTTAAACTACACCACCTGTTAAGTTTTGTGAGTGCATGTTGCAGTGTTGTGATGTTATCACTTTAATTGCATGTGTTTAATTTGTTCTATATATATATATATGGAGCATATTCTAGTGTAATTTTCCACATGTAACTACAGTGATTGTGTGTTGGGTTCTTTCAGAATGTTAGTGACCTACACTCAGTACTGTGCCTGAAAGCATCCTGTGTGGACAGAGAACTGAAACTGGTGGTTTTCGGCTAACATGCTGCTTTTGCAATGTGGGCTGTGTAGATATTGTCGAGGAAGCAGGCCCAGTCCCAGCCAAATAACTTAGTAGCTACCTAGTGTTACTCTAAAAACCAATTAGTACATTAGTTTGCGGGGTTGTTAGGCTTTTTCCTGTGATCCTGTGATGGGAAAGGGTACAATCAGTATTAAGTCCCGGTTCAAATGATTCAGTGAATGACTTCAGTAGTTATTTCTATTTATCGGTTCCAGCTCTGATCAGCAGTGATGGAAACAAGACACCTGAGTGGACATGCTCAGTCTCATGCCTTTTACAGTGGAGGCAATGAAGGCTTGTCACCTTGGTTGGTAACTTCTGCTTCTCTTTTGCCCCTTTTTCAAAACCACATGCTGACTTGGCTTGACTTGGTTTGACTCAGCCCAGTGTGGCCAGGATTTACATTTCTATTACAACTGGGCTACCTACTTGAAGATGTGCCTTTTAACTCAGTCAATGGCTGTAAAATGTTGAATGAGAACTTTATTGCCCATAAAGCCTCCACGGTGCAATTCTCTGCTTATTTTCTTAATTAAAAGCTTTTATTATGAAGCAGAACAATCAGGTATGATGGATTTTTATCCGCAGTAACTTAACATGGCTCCTATCCAGCCGAAGGAGGATATGAAACTGTAAAATAAAACCTGATTGTAGAAACAGTGATGCAGGAGAGAAACTAAACTTCAAACCTCAGAGATTCAATTAGAGTCTACAAAAGTACTGAGAGATGAACTCAGACACTTAAAATCTCTTTCCAAAAAACAAAACAGAAATGTAAACTCATCTACTGGCAGTTGGAAAGGAGTCAGTCACCTATTTTTAGCTTGCTTGCCCATATTTTAAAAACCCTGCATATATGCACTATTTTTTGGATCATTTTGAATACTATCTGCCACTGTGAACTAAGATGGGCAGCGGTCATCTGGCTCTTTGTATGCTGAATGTGCTCTAGCATGAGGCAATATCAGTAGCCTACCATGGCTGTCACGAACAATCACTTTGACATCCATTATAAAGGGCACGTGAAAAACCAACATGAGTTGTCTGTGAAATAATAACGAAAGTATACAATTGTCATTTCTGGTAAAGACTGAATGATCAGAAGACAACACATCAGGAGGGTGTGATAAAAGGCGCCGGAGACATGTGGTGAATGATTAAGTTATCAACAGCAACAGTCTGCTTCTTTATCTGTTGGCAATGCAGGAACATACTGATAATTGCTGTTTACTTGCATGCATATTTATATTCTTTTATTAATTTGGCTTAAGTTCAATCAGTTCATGACAGTTTACTTAAATGAGACATTAGACCATATTGATAAACATGGGTCATCTAGGATGATGAATGTCTTTCCAGTTCACTGTCTGATTAGTCAGTTTTGCATTTCTATTTGCATAATTGTAATTGATGACCAATTTCAGTTATGCTGTATATTACTTACTTACCCAGGGCACAACTTGATATACTTCAGGTCACTCACCTACTCTGTCACTCGGGGACACTGAGGACAGGGACAGGCTGAGCAGCAATAAGTCGCTGTAAAATAAAGTAAGTCCAACAAATAGGTCAAAATTGTTTATTTCACCGCCTCTGTGTGTTTTTATTTCACATGTTCTCTTATATACTTAACGATGTGTTCTATGTGTACGTCTGTGTGTTTGTATGTGTGAGGATTTGATTTGAATATGAGTTGTGCTGGTCTGTGTTACAGTCTCTCTGTTTGTCTGTGTGCCATCAGGAACCCCAGCAATCTGCCATCTGCCCTCATTCTGTCACCCCAGCAGTGAAACACACACACACACACACACACACACACACACACATACTAATGCAAAACAGCTCCTTAAATTCTGCCACCTTGTCATCATGCAATTGTCTTTTTTGACATAAAGGGTCAGTCTCTGACATTTTTGTCTTGACTATTTTATTTAAAAACTATTAACCACATAAGACTGAATGCAAATTAAAACTCAAAATGAGGAAAAAAAAGAAAGCTGCCTTCCAGAGATAACATTTATGTGACATACCCAATTTCAGATGTTACTCAGTTCCCACCTTCAAGAACATTGCTACTAAGTTTTACACTGTACTTGCTAATGACAGAAAGAGGTTGATAGAACTGAAGGCAGGAACACTGCCAATGCAGAATGTCTATTTAATGCATTTTTTGAGTAGTTACATATCAAAATCCAAAAGGAAATGTCAAATTTCCAATAATAATAAATAATAATCTTGCATAAATGTTCCTGTCATGATCCTGTGTCTCTACTCTGCTGTCTCTCTCTGAGAGGCAGAGTGTGTGTGTGTGTGTGTGTAGACAGGTGTGCTGGAGTCAGAGCAGAGCCACACCAGCTGTACTGCATCGCAGTTATCAAACCTCTACAAATATGCAGCACCACCACCACCACCCTGCCAGTAGCCTCTGCACCAGTCAGTCGATGCTTCAAGCCATTTCTCATGCCCTACCAGTTTTCTTGTCTCGCTGACGACGCCAGCCTCCCGAGCAGTCTCATCTAAGACTCCACCTATCTGTCCCAGGGTCTGGTTGAAAGCCTAAGTGGCTCCGCCCATCTGTACCGCCTCCTGGTAGGCTTCTGTCCTGCCTCACGTTCACCCTCCTGAGCAGCTCCACCAGTTTTTCCTTCCTCCTTGTCACCCTCCAGCATGACACCAACCACCTGTCCTGCCTTACGGTTGCCCTCCTTAGCGACTCCGCCCATCTTTCTTTCCTCCAGATCAGCCTCCAGAGCGACTCCATCCATCTGTCCTGCTTACTAGTCACCCTCTGGAAAGACACCTTCAGTTTCCTCTCCAGAGGCACTCCACCTGTCTTTCCTTTCCCCAGGTCACACTCCGGAGCGACTCCACCCATCTGTCCTGCCTACTAGTCACTCTCTAGAACAACACCAACTGTCAATCCTATCTTCCGGCTACCATCCTAATTGACTCCGCCTGTCTGACCTGCTTACTAGTTGCCCCTCAGAACAGCACCAGCCGTCTGTCTTGGCTATATTAGTTGTCCTCTGAAAAGACACCTTCAGTTCACCCCCCAGAGGCACTCCACCTCCCCTTCCTGCCTCCTGGTTTGTTTCCGGAGTGACACTAGCCATATTTTCTTCCTCCAGGTCACCCTGCAGAGGGACCTCACCCATCTCTCCTTTCTACTAGTCACCCTCCAGACTTCGCTTCACTCTCCAGGGCAACTGTCTTTCCTTCCTCCAGAGGAAGTCCACTCAACTGTCCTTCCTACTAGTCACCCTCCAGAACAACATTAACTATCTTATCTTCTGGCCACCCTGCCAAGCGTCTCCGCTCTTCTGCCCTGCCTACTAGATGCCCTGCAGTGTCTCCTGGTCGGCCTCTGGAGCAACACTGGCTATCTGTGCTTTCTTATGGTTGCCCCCAGTCTCCCTCTGAAGCAACTCCACCCATCTATCCTGCCTACTCATCACCCCCCGAAAGTTCCCTTCAGTTTGTCATCCAGAGGAATTCCACCCATCTTTCCTGCTTCTTTTGAATTGGAATGACATTTTCAGACATGTGCATATCAATCTAGACGATCTGATTACAACAACATTGATAGTTTGGTATAAACATAAATCTTTTAGCTACTTTTTTTTGTTTGTCTCTTCAACCCTACTGACCTCAACAAAGAGATTTTGTGCTGTTTTCGTATTTGGTGACATTTTAAATGTTTGAGAAAGAAAAATTAAAGACAAAAAAAAAAGAAAAAACTCACCTAGGCACACCCATCTGCCTAAACACACACACACAAAGACAGATGAAAAGGAAAATCCTGTTATGACCCACTCACATCATTCCTCCAAAATGATTCATTATTAAAGAGTTGACAATTATGTCAAAATGAAGATGTTGTGTAGGAAATGTGTGCATCAGTGATTAGCCAGAAAAATAGAATTAATCTCCCCTTTCATGAGGCTACATAGCCTGTCATGTGACGTTTCACACCAAATGTGAGTGGTGTGTGAAGAATTTGACAAGTTCATCCAGCAGCCTGCACACACATCACTGCGGAGGCTGGAGCCAACATGAAGCCGTGTTTCCTCCACAAACGTGTCCTTTTCTTTGTCTAAAACTCTGCCTGCCCAATTCACAGTGTTGTGCTGCTTCACACCCACACAAACACCTTCCACCTTAACAAACACCCACATCCACCTTAACATGCACATGCAGGCAAAAAGACATTCTTCTTTCAGGTGGTTTTTATTTTCTTCTAAATGCAAAGTGAGGCACATTCTCAAAGAGTTGCTTATTAATCATAAAGATTATTAGTCAGACTGTTGTTGAGCACTTGTTAAACACAGTAATTACTTAAATTACCTTAATTAGTTTCTAGTATTCTGATTATTTTTTTCATACAAATATTTTCAATTTCTGACATGATTGTGTTTTGTTTCTTTCTTGGAGGGTGAGAGAGAAAAAATCATGAGCAAAAATGAAGGTTTTTTAGAAATAGCATGCTGTGAAATCCTGTGGTTCAGTTTCAGTCAGACTGTCTTGCTACTGTACATTCTCTTTAAACAGTCTTCTTTTGCAGTCCAGCTGGTGTCAAGTTTAGATATTCTGCTAAGAGCAATTTGATCCAAAACTATTTGATCCATACAGTCTTCCCTTCCCTCCCTATTGTTGGAGGAGGCTGTTGTCTATAAATAATCCCAAACATCCTCTGCATTTTTGGGTGGTTAAAAATCTATAATTTGTTTTCAGTTCATATTCTCTTTAAAAGATGCTTAAAATTGACCATCGGTCAAAGGTAATGCAACGATGTTGAGATACGAATTCAGTTTTACGAATCATAAGACCTTTTCAGACATTGTGTTTTATGGTCTAAAAAACTGAACTCGACCTTCAGTCGGTATGAGGGTGAGTAGGTGACTGACTAAATTTTAATTTTGGGGTGAACTATCCCTTTAATGCAAACTTGACAAAAAAAACAAAAACCTGACATTTGAGATGACATGTTTGAGACGTCTTTTTCATGATAATTTGATATGACTTGAGAAGACAGTGTCTTTGTTATGACAACTTGACATGATCAGACTTTACAAAAACATTCCTCCTTCAAAAAATGTATTACAGGGTTTTTCAATACCTGACCCATCATGTGAGTTGATCTGCACCACCTGACCCACAGAAATATGCGCACTTAACAACCCAAACGCAACCCGACTCTCAAACCGCAAACTTTAGGCAATGTAGTAACACAATTGTCAGGACTGATCCCTGCGCGGTGCTCTCTAAGGTGCTGATCCTGCTGCTAGGAGCAGCTAGAATCTGTCAGATGGCCCTTTTCCGTACACAGAGCTGGCCTGGATCGACTTGGTTTGACTCGGCCCATCAGCCCCACATGAAGGTGTCTTTTACCTGTAGATTAGCTCGAGGAGGCTTGAGGAGGCTCGAGTCGAGCAGCTGTATAGCAGTGGATAATCCATTCATATAGGTCTCTGGGATAAACACACTGTTAACTTAAATTCCTCACAAAAGCCCCCTGTTGTTTCTTTATTTAAGCACTTTTATTATGAAGCAGCACAAACAGGAAATGTTTTCATTCCGGGGTTTCATCAGCAGTAACTTAACACAACTCCAATACAGCTGATACCAGTATGAAACGGTAAACTAGTAGAGACACCTGAAAGTTGAAACAGCGACACAGGAGAGAAATTAAATTTACATAAAGATATATGTCATACATAAAGATTCTGTTAGAAGCTACAGAAGTACTACAAAAGTTAAAAAGGGTATCGGTACTCAGTACCTTTAAGGAAAAGACAACCTTTGTACCATATCACAATATAACCACAATCTGAGACGATATCAAGTCACATATCACAATATCAATATATTGCCCAGCCCTATTTATGCATAGACCCTGCTAAGCTGAAAGTGCACTCATTGGATGTGCGTGTTGCTGAAATGCACAGCATTGCCTCTAGCAGCATATGTGTGTATATAGGAGAGAGTGACAGCGAGAGGGGGGAAGAGAAGGTGGACTATTGCATTCAGTGTTTCTGTAAGTCATTGATAACTTACTGAGAACACTGCTTTGTCAGTTGAGCAACCTGCCCAAAGCCCAAAAAAACCAAAAAAAACCCCGAATAAGTCGAACCAAACCCGCCAAACTTGCAGATTGTGGGTTGCATCACTAATATTTATTGATGAAAGTGATGCTATTTTGTCATCTAGACAAAACTGACTTTCACATTAATGTCACCGTACAATTTAAAATCAGACATGACAACATGTCCACAGGAAGATCTGCATGCTTACATGATGTTTTTCAATCACATTTCTCACCTAGTGTGAGAGAGAGACCAAGTTTGAGTTAGAAAGTGTTCTCTGCTCTCTCTCTCAGGCTGCATCGCTTTTCGCATTTTCAAACTTTTTTTTTGCAGGCGAAGCTTTAATGACCACTGTGAGCATGAAGTACACACACCCCCGCTTCTAACAGTGAATCCACTGACACATTTTCCCATTAGATTCTACATTTCATGTTATCAGATGCTGAATTCTGCTGCCTGTTTTATAATATCCAACAGTGCACAAACACACTCAAAGACCTGAAGTTGAGATGCATTTAATATCTATTTGCTCACATACTTTATGTGAAGTGATTTGTTGTATAGTCATTTATTTCATCCATGCAGTTGGATTAAATATTTGAATATAGATTGTAACATTTTTTTAGCCATTCTACCCACCAAATATTTTTCATCTGATATGAGAAGAATTACCCCAATAACATTAAATTGTCTCTTTCACTGTGTTTCATAGTTTAGAAACCTGATATTGTAACTGAAGAGATGGTGATTGAAAGAATTCATTTATTACAGAGGGGAGCATAGATGACCAGGGGAAAAATTTAGAGCAAAACAAAGTTGAATGGATATGATTTATACCAGGAAAATAAACAATCAATAGTTTACTGATACTATCATGCTCACCTTTACTAAAATTTAACTTCTGAATTAATTTTTAGTAATTTCATCCCCAATTATTGTTAATGATCATTTAAGGCAGATGCTAGGTGGTGCTAGGTGTCAGAAGCCAATAATGCTGCAGGGTGGAATAGCAAATAACAATTATTTTCATTATCAATTAATTTGCCAATTAACCAATTAACCATTTAGTCAATAAATGATCAAACATGGGGGGAAAAAAATGCTTATTACCATTTCTCAGAGCCCAGAGGGACATCTTCAAATTGCATTCCCTGTGCGCTCTACTTTCATGCCAAGCCTGGTTGCTTAGCAAATGTCAAGTGGTCTTTTGATTGCGAGACTGCATGTATGCGTGCAGTAGACTGTTAAATTTAATGTTAAAATTTGAACCAGCAAACAATTGACTTTTTTGTCTGAAAGATGGTTGAAACAAATATTGGAATATCAAAACTGCTGGATATTCATTTTCTTGCAGTCAGCTAATTAATTAATCAACCAATCACTGCAGCTCTACTATTGACATACGACTGTATATAACGTAGGATAGTAGAGACAGTGCTATTCGCACTTGTAGTGTAAACCGCCAATAATAATAATAAAATCATCTTTGTTTAATTAATCCATTGATTGCACCATGAAAGGGTGCTTGTATGAGAGGTGCTATATCAAGAAAACTAAACACGATTTTAAATAGTGTGAGTGAATTAACGGTATAGACATTTATATAGCATTTCTAGGTTGGTTTTTTTTCTAGTCATCATCATGATGGGAAGCACAATAACCAGTCAACCCATACTTTCTTATTTGCTACATGTATAAATGCAGAGTGTAACTTTCACTTGAGCTGCTGGGCCCCTATTAAAGCCAGATTTATTGTTGTCAGAGGGGGGTATAACAGGAGTCCTACTGTAGATACATACTGGGTAAACTGATTTATAGTTTAGTGTCAGATTTCAACTGTTGATAGCACAAACACAACACGTATCGTACATGATGAGGATGTCTCATCGTTTAGTCATATTCCCCACAGTAAAGCTGCACATAGCCCCCTAATGCAGAGGTATAAATGAGAATTAACCTCCTGTTTGTCCCACTATCTGTGCAGTGTGTGTGTAGGTTCTCTGTCCTGGAATATTAGCTGACGTCAGATTTTATGTGTGGCCATTTGATTGAACACATCTACATTCATTTGACACAGGGACCTTCTTCAAAGTGGGGTATCAAGATTTCTTATTGCCTCACTCAGTTTATTATTACTATCCAATAATTTGACCTGTTTAACTTTAATACATCTATTCTTCACATTTGTCCTTCAGAAATATAATTTCCCCCTTAATGGATAAGAAGCCAAGATGTGCAATGTCTTTTGCCCTATACATTATACATATTATTACACAGTAGAGTTTTAAAGTCTATAAAGTCCATAAGGCTTTTGAATTCATAAATAATGGGTTGCTTGGATTGTTATAATCAGCCTTATTGTAATTTTTATGGCACTTTTTTTGCTGTGTGATTTATTTTTTAAACTTATACTATTTTTGTAAGTATTCCACATGCTTCCACACAGTATATAATGTATGGACTATGAGTGAGCAATAAAGAACAATAAATAAATAAGGAATAATAGAAAAATAAATAGTGTGATCCAAGCTGTCCTTGGTTTTGTGCCATATTGCAATGGATTTAGACACTTTTATGGTCCATTATCATTCCCAAATATTCCTGAATCACTTTCAATTAAATAAGCACAAACCAGTTGACACAAATTAAACCTGGAGCTTTTTGGGTGCTGGACTTGCCATGGCCCGAGGGCAGCTGCCCACTTTGGCTGGGCAGCAATTCAGCCTCGATCATAAATCCTCGTGTTGCACTAAAATAGACCGCCGCTCCAGACGTCGCTCTCCCCGCGTTGACTCCCATGTAGTCCTAGGACTCCACTGATCTGTGTCATCATATCGTGGAGTTATAATGTGTTGGGTAATAAAGTGGAGCAGCAGGGAAGGTTAAAGTTAAGACCTTAAAGTGAACAGGGAAATTAAGGTGGATCCCCGATGGCCTGGCTTTATTTCAGAATTTCATTACCTCGACGAGGCACGCCCAGAGGTCAAATACGTTTCATCAGCTGAAATTCACCACAATGACTTTCGATTGGTTTCCTGCTGTGATGTTCTCAGTGTGCTGCAGTGTGCAACATCAGGCCCGTGTTTGGAGCCATAGGTGCCTTTGTTGAAAAAGTTCAATAAAATTTTCTCTTATCTGCTGTTATTTGTCATTGAGGGGGGATTTAGCTAACAAACACTCACTGTTTCAATGCTTCTGCTGTCGGCTTTCAAACAGTTCAGTTCAGATGTGCTCATTAGGACTGCAGCATTTCTGTTTTATTCTTTATAGTGTGTCACATTTCAGATGAGTGAGCTGAATTTACTCTGGGGGAAACCGCTGCAAAGCGACTTAGAGACACAACCAGCATTAATCGAAATGTGCACCCTGAGGCGTTTATTTGAAAAAGTTCCCTTTGTGCAGGTGGACATATCAAATTCAATAATGCTCAGCAAAACGCAGAGCTGTAATCATCTGACTGTGATTGTGACTTCTCTCTACCTCTCTCTTGACAATGTTTTTCCGAAGCAAAGGAGCTTTAAAATTTCTTTCTTTTAAAAAAAAAAAGAAAAGAAAAAGGCAGAAAATGCTGGAACCACTAACACTGGGATTGCGCCTCAGCTATTCTGACATTGAGTGGAGTCATTTAATTTCCATATCAAAGGAACTCCAGGAAAATCAGAAAACCTGCACAAGCCGAGGAGCGCCGCTCTATCGCTCTCACCGAGGCATCTGAAGAAAGGGAGAGGTGGAAGGGAGAGAGTGGCAAAGAATGATTAGAGGAGCTGGCGAGGCAGAGGGGGAGACAGATAGACAAGAAGAAAAATGAAGCGTTTTGTATCTCGGATCCAAAAGGTGTCTCTTCTTCACAAAGGGTGTTTTCTCTCATGAAAAGCCTTATTGCAGAGAGCCCAGGAGTAAATTAACCAAAGAGGAATCAGTGTTGGGATGTTGGGGTGTGTGGAAAGGAGCGAGGGGGTGAGGAGGAGGAGGAGGAGGAGGAGGAGGAGGAGGCGTCTTTAG
Source organism: Lutjanus campechanus (assembly GCA_027495735.1). Classification (NCBI taxonomy): domain Eukaryota; kingdom Metazoa; phylum Chordata; class Actinopteri; order Lutjaniformes; family Lutjanidae; genus Lutjanus; species Lutjanus campechanus. Next base: position 5,341 of record JAJHUR010108199.1, on the reverse strand, counting down.
GGGGGATTCTTGCTCGTTTTTGTGTTCCCATGGAGAGAACGACAGGGGAATATTGCTTGTGTCACTTCCCTGTGGTCCAGGCTGCGTAGTGAAGAAAAGTGGGCTAATCCCAACGCTGTGAGAGGTGTCAAGTGGTAGACATCAGCCAGAGCTTTGTGATGTCAGAAGTATTATAACATAAATACTCTGGATATTTACAGATGAGTACTAGGGCCAGGCAAATGGAAAAATGATCGGAGGAAGATTATCTTTTATTTTGTCTCTCCAGAATAAAGTCAGAATGTCCAAAATGAAGCCTAATTGTCCTGAATCAAGTGTAACTTTCAGGGTAAGTGCCAGGCATGAAAAAAAATACAATAATGTGAGGTAGAAAAATTCACTTCAAAGTGGAAATGTCATCCATGAAGTCAAAATGAATAGAATAAAGTGGAAATGTCTAACGTAAAGTTGAAATGTCGAGACTAAAGTCTAAATATATAGAATAAAGTTTAAATGTCTGGAATAAAGTCGGAATGCCTGGAATTAAGTGAAAATGTTGAGAAAAACTTTATAAATGTCAAGAATAAAGGTTGAAATGTCTGGAATGAAGTTGAAATGTTGAGAATAAATTCAAAATGCCTGGAGTAAAGTTGAAATGTTGACAATAAACTTGAAATGTCTAGAATAAAGTTCAAATGTCTAGAATAACACACAGAATAACACTAAACGTTTGACTTGTCGACATTCTCAGTATTTTTATTCTTGACATTTTGACTTAATTCCCAAAATCTGATTTGTTTTCCTTCTTTATCTGGGACTAATATTATTCTCAACATTTTCACTTCATTCTCAAAAGTTTTAACTCATTATCAACATTCTGACTTTATTGCAAACTTTTCAACTTTATTCTTAAAATGCAAAGTAAACAAGTCTTGTTCTTCTTATTTTTTCCCTTATGTCCAGCCCTAATACTCTTCCGTACATATTAAAACTGCAACAGATTAGAGGAGGATTAGAGGGCTGTAAACCTTCTTATTATCTTATTGCAATCTCATAGTTGTATAATTTGTAAATGAATAAAAAGAAGTAATGTTTCTCTGTGTCCTCATTGGTGAATAGGAACAGTTGCAGCTTCCAGTTTAGCCATTTTTAGTCAGTACATGCAGTGGAAATCCAAACCTGTAATTGTCAAATTGTACTTTAGATGATCAAAGGGTAATGGAGCTCAAATGAAAGACAAATGATGTTCCAGTCAAGGCAATCAAACAAATTTGTTTTATAAATGTTGAGGCGACTGGTTAAGACAAATCACACAAAGCAGAAGATCATCTGTGACACCCATCCATTCAGTCAATTACGCTTGTTAAAGTCGCTCACTTATTTTTAATTTGACAGGGATTGGTGGCGATTTGGTTAGAAAAATTGCAACCAGGCTGATCAGAGCTGTTTTAGAGATCCTCTGTATTCTTTCAGACACACTCAGGAATATTGTCACAGATTAGCTTTTTGTTGAACTACTTAGAAAGGCTTATGGTTATGATCTCCTGACAAGTGATCTCTTGCAATAATGCAGACAATGACTGTTCTGCCTATTTAGTAAAGGCAGCAAATTATGACAATCTACTCTCACCCAGACGCCCTGCAGCCATTTGTGGCTGAAACCCACCGACAGCATGTAAAGAAGAAAGGCCTACATTATTAATCCCTCGAGGGGACGTTCTTTTCACTCAGTTGTTTTACACATGCACACAAACAGGATTAATATACGGAGAGATGTCTGTTAGAGAGCAGGTAGGGGTTCAGTGCCTCGCTCAAGGGCATCTCGGCAGTGTCCGGGAGGTAAATTGGCACTTCTCCAGCTACCAGTCTACATGTTGTACTGACTGGACCGTGATGAACTTGAAATAGCAACCCTTCACTTCCTGAGCCAAGTCCCCAATTCCTGAGCTACTACTGACCCAAAATAAAGACATCCAACTGTCATGTGTGTTCAGTCAAATAAGAAAAGAAACACAAGGGTTAATGGTTACTGATTAATGGTTCAAGGGTTATGTCTTTAGTCAGGATACTGGTGTGGCTCTAGGGAAGGAAAAGTCAGTTATTAAGGTAGTAAAGATATTCAAGGTCCCCAGAGAATGAATCCTAGTGACTTTGATGATCCCAGGACATTTCATGCAACAGGTCAACATTTTCACTCTAGTGAAATATATGATAGATGGATTGGGACATTTTTTCACAAATATGGCTTCTTCACCTTGCACGATTGATGAGATCACGTGAGAATCCATCTGGCCAGGCTTCAAGTTATACATTTGTGGCAGAACCACAGTAATTTTTACCAATCAGGATCCTATGAAGAACTACTGGTAGATATGGGTTTGGTTTAGGTGTTACAAAGAGAGAAATTAGTGTTCATTCAACAACAATGGCAGGTACCAAAGAGGTTAGCGTGGATCCTGCTGTAACGCTGGTTATATCAGAACTAGAGAATATATCTTCATTGAAAGACGAGACAGTACAGAAGGCTTTTCTCAATGAAAAAGATGTTTTCACTTTTCTCCAGACTGGCTTCAGCTGATTAGTGGAAGTCAGCCTGCGGTGGACAGAAGGTTCATCCAATAACTAGGCAAGTATTATTTGAACAACTTTTTCCTTTTCTAACAGTTTCCAATGACAGTTATGTGTAATAAAACATCTGGCAAGGGTTAATCCCTCCTAGACAATGAATTCCATCCTCACTCTTCATCAAGGTACCATCATCAAGTCAAAATGTCTCTTTGAAACTAATAACATTCTGATCAGTGATAATTCAACTAAGCAGGTTAGCACCGTCATTGAGTGCTTGTTCGCAAACAACGCTCATATGAGTCATTTTTTGGGAAGTCATGAAAATCATTTGTGAAGGCACTTACAAACCAATCTTGAACCCCATTACAGCAGAGCCAAGAGCTCCTCTTCCATGCACCTAACATTCTTTACAGTCCAATTAACTTGAGACACTTGAGAGTGTGGTCGGAGGCTTATCTCTATAGACATGCATATGAATGCAAAAAAAAAAAAAAATCTGAATCTTCGTCAGACAATAACCAATGGGTTCTGAGATTACATTTCATCTAATGTGTTCTGCCTCTTTTGCATTACACACAGACTGCATGCAATCAAAGCCTGCTAAAATGTGATTGGTTAACAATACTTGGACTACAAGTACTACTACTCTTTCTTCCCCTTCTCCTCTTTCCCTCTCAACCCGACCGGTGCCGTCAGATCACCGCCTACCATGAGTCATGGATCTGTCCGAGGTTTCTGCCTGTTAAAAGGAAGTTTTTCCTC
>JAJHUR010108198.1:0-14421 GCA_027495735.1 Lutjanus campechanus | reverse complement strand
TTGGAATATTAAAGAGTTCTCAGTAGATTCCCCTCAATGTTTTCTTGATAAAACCCTTGGAATACAAAAGGGTTCTTGGTAGAACCTCCTGAGTGTGTTCTAGTTAAAACCCTTGGAATATAAAAGGGTTCTTGGTAGAACCCTGTGGTTGGATTCTTGTTAGCACCCTTAGAATGGTAGAAATGTTCTGAATAGAACCTCCAGAGAGGGTTCTGGGTGGAACCTTTCACAGGCAGGTTCTAGGTATAACCCTTTATTTTGGGTTCACAGTAGAACTCTTTGAGAGGGTTCCAAGTGAACTTTTATTTTAAAAACAGTTCTCACAGAACTAAAAATGAATCTCCTATGGGGACAAGCTGAAGAACCCTATATGGTTCTAGTTAGAACTGTTATTTCTAAGGGTGTATATGATGCTGTCAGAGAACGTGGAACATGTTTCTGTGGAAATAAAACTGTGATTGAGGTGTTGTTTGGTAAATGCAAAACTTTTAAGATTTGTACGTCTGAATAATTGATCATTAATTTGATCAGTGATCAATTAATGAGAGAGCTGACAGTTTATTACTCTGACTACAACTGAAATACACGTTTTACAGTGTTTATCAGACTGTGTGTTTATCAGTGTGTGTTTATCAAAGTGTGTGTTTATCAGACTGTGTTTATCAGACTGTGTGTTTATCAAAGTGTGTGTTTATCAGACTGTGTTTATCAGACTGTTTATCAGAGTGTTTATCAGACTGTTTATCAGACTGTGTGTTTATCAGTGTGTGTTTATCAAAGTGTGTGTTTATCAGACTGTGTTTATCAGACTGTGTGTTTATCAAAGTGTGTGTTTATCAGACTGTGTTTATCAGACTGTTTATCAGAGTGTTTATCAGACTGTTTATCAGACTGAGTGTTTATCAGACTGTGTGTTTATCAAAGTGTGTGTTTATCAGACTGTGTTTATCAGACTGTTTATCAGAGTGTTTATCAGACTGTGTTTATCAAAGTGTGTGTTTATCAGACTGTTTATCAGACTGTGTGTTTATCAGACTGTGTTTATCAGATTGTGTGTTTATCAGTGTGTGTTTCATATTGAACTCCTCTCCATGTCATTAACACACTCTGATGTCCTCACATACTCTCTTCATACACTCTCCTCACACACACTCTCCTCACACACACTCTCCTCACACACACACTCTTCACACACACTGTCCTCACACAGACTCTCCTCACACACACTGTCCTCACACACACTCTCCTCACACACACTCTCCTCACACAGACTCTCCTCACACACACTCTCCTCACACACACTCTCCTCACATACACTCTCCTCACACACACTCTCCTCACACACACTCTCCTCACACCCTGCTCCTCTCTGACGTGCGTCTGACAGCTGCTGCAGCTTCCTTGTTATTGCAAAAATAAAAAGTGCAACCAATTAGAGCTGCAGCACAAACTTCTGGCTGCTAAGCTCCGCTGTATCCGCGCTCCGCAGAGAGGATCAGCCGAGATGAGCTGCAGCTCTCTCAGACATTAATACCTCGCCGTAGATCTCGCCGTTAAACCCGCCCGCTCTTTCTCTTCCTGCGGCGTCCTTCAGTCGAGTCTGCCGGGAGCGGTGAGGCGAGGAGCCAAAAAATCAACTCGTACACGATGTGAAGAGTAAGTGAGGAGGATGGATGTGTCGACGCCGAGCCCCCGTGTCCCGCCGCCATCTGGAAACCATTACACAGTTCTTCTTCTCTGGCTGTGAGAGGTGTGGCAGGACGAGGAGCGACCACAGGGGTCACGCTGCAGTTTTATTTATTCACAACTAATCATAACTAATGTTTTACACCAAACAGGGCAGACGTGAGAACCACACACACACCAACACGCAGCTGTTAGACTGTCGTCATATGTCGTGTTTAAGTACAGTGAACTTCTACACACAAAACAACCCAACAGAACCCAACAGAACACTTCTATAATAAACTGAATGTTGTGTGAACTTCCTGTTTGTACTAAATATAACATGTAAACATGATGAAGACTCAAGAACTCAAGCTGGGAGGAGCTTTGTTTTTCTGGGACATGGACACTCAGACTGAGACGACTGAATGGCGGATTTATTTAGGCGGATTTATTGTCAGCATGTCAGAAATTGAGGATATTTTCATACCCACCAACATTTAGGTTCCAAAGTTTCTCTGCAATCCCTGCAGCACCTGAACGGAGCAGGACATGTTGATAAATCTGCAGCCTCACTGTTCACCTGCTGCAGTATAACAGACAAACCATGTGACCATGTACGAGGTTTTTATTTCTATCATCATAACCTGATGGAAACTCAGACCCACCTGATGCAGAAATGGTAGACGTGATAACGACAGCTCTGCAAACTTAAAGATCTTCCTCAAGAAATGTCCAAGAGTGAAGTGGTGCAGCTGTTTGAGGTGTGCATGGAGACGCACAGGCTGCAAAATCCTAAACTTAAAGTACAATGCATGCTTTTGCACCCTAAACCCGGCCTGTGTCAGAAAAACATACAAAACATATGGACGATTATTCATAATAAAGTTTGTAAATCATGGGAGTTTCATGGAGATGGCTGTGAAATACAGGAGAATCAGGGGGAAAACAGGAGTGATGGCAGATATATAATATACTTAATTATGTTTTCACTAATTTATAATCACCTGAAAATGAAAATCTTTGTGATTTTGTTACCTTAGAATGAACCTTTACATCTACAGAGAGTACAGCTCCTATTCATGGCAGCCTCCATGTTGAACCACCATGTTTCTACAGTAGCCCAGAGCAGACAAACTAAACACTGACTCTAGATTCAGATTTTTTTTTTGTTTTTTTTACGCTTTTGCAAGATTTTTTGAGGCAATCTGCAACCTCACCACTAGATGGCACTAAATCCTACACACTGGACCTTTAAGAGAATTTAATAGTAAAGAAATGAATTTAAGGGAACAAATAAATTCATTCCAGGGTACAAGCTGAAGTATTTCCACCAGTCTCAGTGATTTCCCAGCAGGTCCTGATGTCCTGACTTCCTGAACATGAAGTTATATTTGTGCGGTTGGTTCTCTGTGACCCTCAGCCTGTTCTTTCTGCTCCTCTCTTATATAACTGATGGTCCTGATAAATCAGCGAGCCTGATCCGTCTGTTTCCGCTCTTCTTCTTCTCCTTTGTTTCAGGAATCCTGGCAGGTCGGACTGGATTAAATCCATCGCCGTGGGAACGATGGCAGCCGAGGAGTCTCCTCCTGCCAGCTCCTCGACCTCCTCGGAGAGACAACAGCATCCTCGCAGCGCTCCCAGAGACGATGTTAAAGTGTCAGTTCTGCTGCAGGTCAGATTTATCTGTGAGTGTGTGTGTGAGGAGGAGGAGGAGGAGGAGGAGGAGGAGGAAGGAGGTGTTAAAGCTCTTCAGTGGCCAATAAAAGCCTGCAGCTCTCCAGAGGTTTAACAGGATAATTGATGATTGATGATGTCGGCATGTTTGGAGGTTAAAAATCATTTCAGTGCACTGAGGGAGGCCGTCAATAATCAATCAATACTATTAACTAATCAACAGCTTCACTTTGGGCTCCTTTGAGTCACTTTATAATTGATGTTTAACAGAAAAACCTGCAACAACATGAGCTGACATCAGCCTGCAGTCACTCCGAGTCAGACAGGAAGCAGAACAGATACGGAACGTTTGGTTAATTAAGCTGCTTCATGTCTGTTCTGATGTTCTGTTTACTTCAAATTATATTTTACTGATGGAGGTTAGACCAGAGGAGCTGCTGCTGCTGCTGCTGCTGTTGGCCATTTGGATGCCCTCAGTGTAATGTGATTACTTTATGAGATCCAGAGGGTTGATATGATTTATTTTTGTCTCCAACCACTGTAACAAACAAAACTTGAAGCTTTAACAGTTTGAGTTGCAGTTTGTTGCCTTGAAGTTTTGAGTTTCCGTAACTTTTTCGCAGACCGACAACAAATATAAATGAAAGTTAAAATGTTGACAAAATAACAGTTATTTGTTTAGACTTTTTGCCAAAGTCACACGGAGCCACTGGAGAGGAAGTAAAGAGCCGAATGTGGCTCCGGAGCCGCAGGTTGAAGACCCCTGATCCACAGGAGAACTCGTGCCTGCTTCGACTGGTCTAACTGTTTCTAACTGGTGTAAACTGCCACCGATGAGCACAACTCAGAGGCCCTCACCCTGAATACATTTAATGATAAATACAGATTTTTGACCCTGCAACATGATGACCAAACACACACACACACGCACACACACACACACACACACACACACACAGTCAGCGGGCGATAAGGCCGACCTGAGATCTTCCAGATGACTCTGTTCTGTCTGATCTCTTAAAGTTTCTATCAGCTGCACACAAACACTCAAACAGTCGCTGATTAACATGAAAGAAGAGCGACCGCCTGTGAGCAGAGCTTTTTATTTTTTTATCGTACGAGAGCTTTGATTGGACCACCAGGACGTCCACATGAAACAAGATAAAACTGGAAACAGACAGAATCAGTTTGTTCAGTTTATCAAGAAAAGTGGTGCCTCTTTGTTCCCTCTGCAGCCCACAGCAGTAACACAGGATTCTGTCATTTAATCTGTATTCTATAGTAATATCATATAACAAATTCAGTTTACTGCTGCTGAGCCCTGTACTAAATGTAGGTAATGTATGATTTTTAAAGGGATTATCTGCACATTTAAGGTATAAATACAGGTGTTTTATTTATTATTTAGAAGGGATAGTTTGGATTTTTGCACAGGTACACGTTCTGTGTAAGAATACATACGTGCTACAGTTGAGAAAATGTAGTGCCAAACTAAAGGGCAATCTGACAGCAGAGTACAGCAGTGTACACTATATTTAGAATATTTTCATCACTTTGACTTGCTGTCAGACTTTTCTGACAGAAAACCAAATATGACTCTCTACAAACCAACCAAACCCCACTGACAAAATCACAAATTTTACCTCCCAGAACACAGAACACAGGAGTTGTTGGTCTGCTGCTGCCTCCATCTGTTAGTGAGTTTGTGTTATTGTGTGACTCTGATTAATCTGAACCAACCCTTTAAAATACAAATTCATCCAATAACACAAACAAACTAACAGATGGATGCAACAACTTTTGAGTTCTTCAGGATAAAATACTGATTTTGTCAAAGGAGTTTGGTTGGTTTGGAGTGATCAATATTTGACTCATATAATGGTGGTTCTCATTGAAAATGAGGTAAAGTGCTGAAAATGTGTACACTATATTTAAAATATTTTCACCACTTTACCTTATTGTCACCAAACTCCACTGACAAAATCAGTCATTTTAGTTCTCAGAACACAGGAGGTAAAATTTCTCTTTTGTCGGTGGAGTTTGGCTGGTTTGCAGAGTGATATTTGTCTCATGTAACGGTAGTTTCTGGTCAGAAAAGTCTGTCTGACAGAAAGGTAAAATGGTGAAAATATTCTAAAATATAGTGTACACTAACTGATACTGCTGCTGACTATCCCTTTAAAGGAAGTATCCCTTTAAGAGATGCAGCTCCACACTGACTGATGAATATAAACATTATCACCTTGTTAAATCTGTTTTTCAGTTCAGATCGATGCTTTCTTTTACATCTCGTCCTGCGCGGTTTAAAAAGCCTTCGATTACATAAATAAACTGCAGTGAAACTTCACCTGTCTGTGTTCCAGATCAGAGTCCAGGCTGTAAAGTGAGTTGTTGAGGAGCCAGAAGTCTCAGCAGCTGGAGAAGTAATCACTGAGTCACTTTTATCGATCAGTAACTCTATCAGATATATTATGTTCGGCGAGTCCTGCGGGGAGTCTTATCATTCATGTTAATAGTTTGTATTTGTTCCAGCTGCTCGTCGGGATCCAAGAAACAGTTGAAATATCAGGTTGGTGAGATGAAAATAGACAGAGCTGTTTCTGATCCAGAGCTGTGCTCAAATACTTACAGGACATAAATAAGATGTGACAGCGCAGATATTAACTTTAAGTGGTTCAATTCTGCACCGCGAGCCAAAAACACAGACGTAAATCCAAAACACAGCCAAGCCCCCTTCTCCACCCTGCAGGACTCTAAGTCCACTACCTCCACCCTGTAGGACACATCGTCCACCACCAGTCTCCATCCTGCTGGACTCTTTGTCCACCCCAAAAACTATTCAAACACCCAGAACTTTATTTTAAAGCTGCATTTACATGCTAACATTTAGCTGACCTATGGACAGTTTGCTAACATGGACATTTAACATGTGAACTGTTACCAAACAGTTTGCTAATATAGCCTATAGTTTGCTAATGTGAACACTTAACATGCAAACTGATTGCTAACATTTAGCCACCTTATGAACAGTTTGCTAACATGTGGACAGTTTGCATGTTAAGTGTCCATGTTAGCAAACTATCCATATGTTAGCAAACCACTTGCTAACATGCAAACTGTTTGCTAACAAAACCTACATGCGAACAATTTGCTAAAGTGTGGACAGTCTGCTAACACATGGAGAGTTTGCTAATGTAGTCAGTTTCCTAAAGTGAACACATGCAAACTGTTTGCTAACATTTAGCCAACCTATGAAGAGTTTGCTAACGTGAAGACAGTTTGCTAACATATGGAGAGTTTGCTAACACAGACACTTAACATGTGAACCGTTTGGTAACATGGACAGTCGTCTAATGTGAACACTTCAAGCTGTTTGCTAGCATTCCAGTAGTTGGCTAACGCATGCATAGCTTCATAATGTGAATGCTAACTTGCTAACAACTATGCTATGGAGTGAACAATGTGAACACTTTGTTCACATGTGAAGAGTGTCCTAATATAAACCATTAAATATTATTTTAGTACCAAGTCTAATACAAAAACACTTAACGTTTCCTTAAACTCTATTTACAAAACTGTCGACCCAGATTGGCGCCTTTCCCCTCGTCAGAGTTCACATTCTCCTCCTCTTTCTCTTCTTTGAATTTTTTTTCTCGACACATAAATATCACTATTGCAAGAAATTAGATTAGCTTAGCTTCATTATTGCAGCAGTGCAGATGCAATAAACTGATTGAACTGATGAAATCTCTCAGTCTGGAGGAGCCATAAAAGAAAACAGCTTCTAATTTAATTATTCTGTTAATTTTAGACTATCTGATCAAACAATAAGTCAACAAGATTAAAAATCTAAAACAGTGATCAATGTCAAAGTTCTTTAGTCATCAGTTTTCTCACATTTCTGGTTGGTATCAATGAATCAGAGATCAAATAGATACCAACTCTGTCAGGCTGAACTTTGGGTGAAAAGTGTCTAAAATGATGCAGAAAACTTGTTTGGTTTAATAAAAAGCTGCAGCTCTGTGATATAAATGAGACGTCTTGAAAATAAAACCCTGAAGGTAATTTTTAAGTGAAGTCCATTAAAGCAGGACAGAGCGGTGACCTGTGCTGGGAGCAGGAAGGTCACATTACAGGTGATAAAATATTGAAGTGACCTCCTCCTTTTCCCCCCGTCGAAGCTGCGACCGAGCGCAGGAATTTTCCGGGTTATAATTCCATTTGGCAGATCTGATTACAACCTGGACCGTATCCACAGGAATAAAAAAAAAAAGAAACCCACCAAAGACGGACCCGGAGAGTCAAAGCCCGCTGCAGTCGCTCTGATTGAATTCCAGCATTTTCTTTCCCCTCCAGAGAAGCCAAAGTTTGATCTTTACTAATTGATATATCCCGGCTCCGCACATGAATCTCAGAAAAGCTCATACCTTGGGCCAATTTAGCTGTTCCACTGGCTGAGTTTTAATTGAGTCCACATTAAAATTTACTTATAAAATAATAATGGGCTCCCATGCAAATGAGCCCATCCCGATATTGCTGCGGCTGCATTTGCATATCCACAAGCAGTCTGGGAGTTCAGAAATCAATATAGATGATTAATAATATATGGGCTACAGGAATAATTAAATTCATTTGATGCAAGGACTCAGTCAGCCTTGGCAAACCAAAGGTGCAATTTTGCCACAATCTAATTTAATACAAGTTGCCTGGATTGCAGTTTCAATTACGAGGATTGAAATAATAATAATGTGTGTTAAAGAAAAATTACACTTTCAAATATATGTTATTTCATTTCATTTCATTGAATGTATTACAGGGTGAATCTCTCCTTTCTTCCCACATTAACATATTGCACCAAATTGCTAAATTAAACTGCTCTTTAATTTATTGCGGAGGCATTAAAAAATATACGTCTCAAACAGGCCACGTTTGAACGTGTTTACTCAGTTTAAAGATGCAATATGTCAAAAAAGTGTTTGTGCTTTTTATTTAACTGCAGTTTTAAAGTGTTCAGATCCAGATGTGCTCTGGTGGAAAAGACATTAATCTCTGTGATGAGAATAAAAAAACTGTTTGTGTTAATTAGTCGCTGAACTGGATCCCAAAATAATGTTATCTCACTGACTAATTTGATTCAGCTGTAATTATGAATATACACACTGTGTTATTAGACAAAATAAATACAGTCAGAGCCTGCGGTGCGTTCAAGGACCCAGACTTTGTGTTGGAGGTCAGAGTGCAGCTGTTTAACCTCCTGTAGATCACACAGAGTTTATGTAGGAAAGTCTCAGTCTGCTTCAGACAAACAAACCTGCATCGTTTTATTTTCTGAAAAACTACAATTTACAATTTCATAAATGTCACAAAGCAAAGTTCAAGTCTGACAGGACGTCGGTGCCTTCAGGCGCTGCGAGGGTGTAGAGTGCACAAGATGCATTGGATTTTTTAATTTTATATTTTTATGGACATCTTGTGCAGGTGAAGGTGTTCATGAAATATTTTTTCTTCAAGACCATCAGAGAACCCTGATAAGTGTGAAAAGTCAGGAAACTCTGATCTCCTGAGCCGGTCTGATGATAAACAGTCAGACATGATGGTCACAGAACATCCTGAAAGTCAAGAAGAACTGAACAGTCGTGGATAATTCTGAAAACATGTATAACATGTCAACAGGTTTACATCCAAATGTAACAAAATTTAGAGAAAATCTGTTTTTCAAATGTTTTTTTGGTGGACAAATAAAAAATGTTGATAAAAAAGGAGGATGAAGAACACCCAGTGACTCTCTGTCCACTGATAGTTCACACAAAAATATAAATTCAGTGATGATCTGCTCACCCTCAGTCTGACTGAAGGTCACAAAACAAAACACTGCAAAAAACAACAGAATAACAAGAATATACAAGAAGCTTAGAAAAGCTGGAAATCAGGCCACAACAATCCCCAAAAAATCCAGTGAAATCCTGAAGGGACTGAATTTATTTTATTTGTTATTTTATTTATTTTTAAATGTTTTGAGTTCTTCTTCATGGCTTTATTAGAGTATTTAGAGAATCTTCACTTCAGACTTTTTGAAAACTTTTTTATTGTTACAGGCAGAAAAACAGATCTTATGAAGGTATCAGAGACTTCAGATGTGCAGAACTTAGAACAGGTCACAGTTAGAACTTAGAACAGGTCACACTTAAGAGAAACACAGACTCTTTATTTTTACCCAGAAAATCAGCAGAAATTAAATCTTTAATTCTTTAACAGATGCTTTGTTTCCACGGTAACTGTATTGACATGTACTGTCACGCAGTGTGTGTGTGTGTGTGTGTGTGTGTGTGTGTGTGTGTGTGTGTGTGTGTTTTGACCTTTAAATCAAACCAGTGAACCGTCACAAACCAACAGGCTCCATCTTGTTCCCTCCCTCTGAGTCACCTGACCCACCTGCCCCTCCGACGCCGCCACCTGCGAGTCACATGACACCTCGGCTCATTAACATTCGGCTCACATGTCAAACGTTCATCTGGAGCTCGCCGCGGTTCGGGGGGTGGGGTGGGAGTCTTGGACGATCAGATTATGGGCATTACGTTCTTGACATCCTGTTACGTCGCGGCCGCTGCCAAGGCGATGTCAACAATGCCCAGAATCCACTGCTGCCCCTAATGAATGCACTCCAATATGTAATGACTGAGTAATCACATTATTTGCAGTCTCGACTTTATTCTGACGGAGCGGCCGCCCGCATCTGTGCTCCGTCAGTAATTGCCAGGCCGGGGCAGCGAGCGCGAGCGAGCGAGCGAGCAGCATTTGCATCCTGCACTGGGGAGTTGCATTGCAAATGATTATGCTGAATTGTTTTTGCAACAGGAATGTCCAATCCAATAAAGTTAATGATCTCGAAAGACATGGAGGGAGACGAGGAGGAGGAGAGAGGGAACTAAATCGATTAAAATGCAGATGTTCGCCATCCGACGGAGGCCGTGATGGCGGCGGCGGTGGTGGCGTTGTGTCGATGTAATTAAGCCTCTTTTTCTTTTCTCTTTTTTCACTTTTCAGGAACTCCTCCTTTCAGCTCCTCGCTCGGTTCCTCGTTCATCACGTTCTGTTCGAGAGCAGAACAATGTTTCCTGATGAGAAGCATCATTATCCAGATAACTAACAAAATAATTCACTGTAATTTCCTGATCGATCTTCATCTCAAACATTCAGTTCAGCTCAGTCTCAAACTTAACATTCATATATTTTCTCTGTTTGATCTAAAATCACAAACACATCTGACTCAGGTTAAAGGGACAGTCCACTGAATTTACAGCAACATGTCTCACATAGACGTGTCTGTTTAACAGGCAGAGAAGTTCCAATAATAACACAACCCAGATGCATTATGGGTAATGTAGGATCTGCTGTTTCTGAACTAAAAGTCACAGCTTGGTTGCATAAAGCACCTGAAGTTAGAGGAGTTCACTCACAAGTGAAGTTCTCACTCCTCCAGTCTTTAAAGTCTGAGTTCCTTCATCTTTGACACAGTCCAGGCAGTGACCGAAGTCAAATATATCTCAGGTGTCTAAAGTCCAAAATCAAAAATCTGTTGTCTTTTCCACAAATGCAGTCAAGAAGCCGAGAATGAGACAAAGAAAAACTGTGACACAGCGAGCTGGAGCTGGAAATCAAACACATGATCAGCAGTAAAGACGCTTTGCGCCGTCTGTCCCAGCGGTGGCGCCCGACTGAATGTGACGACGCAGGCAGACGAGACCACAGAGACAGCGACTGATGGTCCAGTTTTTAAGGGGACCCCAGACCCCCGGAAGATCTCGTGAAAGTGATCATTTTAACGTCTCCTGAGAGATTCCAGACTACGATCTCACCTGGTGAAATGTGTCAGTCAGGTCGGGCTGTAAGATTTGTGAATTATATAGTTTATGAACTTTAGGAACTTATGACTCCTTAAATGTTAACACTAGTAAGTCTTTGACAACAGTTACTGTCATAATACAGCACATGGACAGTCCAGTTACCATGGTTACACTTCAATCACATCATTCTTTAATGTCACTGGACAGAATCATTGTCAGTTGTTTGCTAGCTGAGCTAACGTTCTTAGTTAGCCTGTGTTCTTCTCCAAAATGGACAAGAAAGAGAAAACAAAAAGAAGATGGAAATGTGGTTCTCCTGAAGAACATGGAAACACAAGAACATGATCCAAAATAAATTTAACCAGCAGGCAGAACAAAAACACACAAGAAAAAAGATGAGACAAGAAGTAACAGAAAATGAGAGCGTGAAACTAAAACATGAAAATATTACTGACAGCAAGAAGGAAAAACATTCATAGAAAAAGTGATGAAGAGTTCTGTTAACGTTCTCTGTCCTCTCAAACCAGTTCCTGTTGTCTCGTCATGTCCAAAAGGTTCTAGTGTCTCCTCGTCCTCTTTAATCAACAGAAATTCAGTTGGTCTGATTTTCCACAAATTATTTCACTTTTAACGAAGGATGATAACAATTAATCAACGATTGATTAAGAATTTGATCAATCATGTCAAATGTAATCAATCTTCTATCAAATAAACATGTTTCATAGGCTCCACTCTTAGTCTTACAAAGAACCCTTCACAAACCCTTTTGGAACCCTTATTTCTAAGGGTTCCATTAAGAACACAAATAACCTTTTATAGAAGAAAGAGTTCTTCAAAGACTGATGAAATCCTTGAAGAACTCTTTCATCAAGAGTTTGTCAAGGGTTCTTTATACCATAATATAAAACGACTCTCAGTAGAACCCCCTGAGTGTGTTCTAGATAAAAACCTTGCACCCTAAGAAAGGTAGAAAGGTTCTGGATAGAACCTCCAGGGAGGGTTCTAGATGAAACCTTTCACAGACAGTCCTAGGTATAAGCCTTTATGTTGGGTTCTTGGTAGAACTCTTTGAAAGGGTTCCAAGTGAACTTTTATAGGACAAAAAGTTCTAATGGGAACCAAAAATGGTTCTCCTATGGGGACAAACTGAAGAACCCTATATGGTTCTAGTTATCACCTCTATTTCTAAGGGTGTATGTAAGACTGTCAGAGAACGTGGAACTTTGATTGAGGGCTTGTTTGTTTTTAAGATTTTATAAGTCTGATTAATCGATTAATTGACCGTTTATTTTACCAATGATTGATCAGGAAAAGACCTGACAAGCAGAGGGCGCCCCCCTGTGGCAGATGTAATGTGTATTTTTGATACTGTATATTGTAATTGTACATCGTGTTCCTCAGTTACTAATTTATGTTCTAAGTCTTCCCTTAAAAAGGTCATTAGGGACGTTCTAGCAGCACATCAGGGAATAATTCTGCAGCTGAGGACAAATATTAAGAAATGAACCTGGTTTCCTCATAAATCATCCTGAGGACGGATGATTTAATCAATCATCCTTAGACGACAGTTTGAGAGAAATCTCAGCCAAAATGCTTTGATGCAACCGGGAACAGAGTTTTCAGAATCACGTCAGTGTCTTCGATAACTGTTAGCAGCGTTAGCTGCTCACTCAGTGTACTGATTTTTACTGACTCTGGGTTTGAAGGAGCCGCCAGAACTGAAAGTGACTGATGGACACCATGTTGTGAAAGAGACCAGTAGAGCTACAACCTCACTGCTGGATCAGGGGCGTGAACGTCCAGCTAACGACAACATAACACACACATTGACAGATGGACAGGTGTTCTGCAGCTGAGAGGAACGTTGGTGTCCATCAGAGAAATGCAGCAGTCCTCCAGAGGCAGGTCCTGGAGAAGACGGTGGAACTGATCGAGCTGTGTGCAGCTCTGGATGATCTTATGAACTCAGACATGACAATATTTAGTTTTGTGACACATTTTACAAAACAGTAACACAAGTTCTTTTGGTGGCCTTCACACACCAACAGTGACACAAATAAACCTGATTATTAACATAAAGCTCGACACAATTTTGCAAATAAATTATTAATCCTCCAAAATTAAATCAAAAAGATACGTAATTAACATTAAGTGCACCTGACCTGGGCCTCCTTAAAGCTGCAGCAGGTAGAACGTCTTGGACAGACAGATGAATTATCTGACTGTAAACAGTGATGTCACCTCCTCTGTGGTCGCTGCTGCAGGTTTACAAGCAAATGTGAAGATAAATCCACTTTTTAATCCCAAAAGTTTAAAAAACATGCTGAGCTCTCGTCTGGCAGGTCCGCGGGTCCGTAATTTCTTTGTGGATTGATGCTGTAGAGGGTTGAGAAGCAGGAGTGAAAATAAATCCACTTTTTAATCCCAGAAGTTTGAAACAGACACAGTATAGTACAGACAGTCAGTATCAGAGCGATTCCAGTGTTTCTTCCTCCAGAAGCTCCAGTCTGCCGCCGACCCTCTCCTGCAGAGCTCGTAGGTTCTGAGCAGCTGTCTGTCGGCTGTGTGTCTCAGCTCCGCCCGGTCCTCTCAGCTCTCTGCAAAGCTCTGCAATAGATGTGAATGAACACAACTGAAGGTGAAGTCAGAAGTAATCGAGTGAGCTGACAAACTCTTTTTAAGATTCTCTGTCTGATAATTCAGTTTTACAGCAACTTTTCCTGCAGGACTTTCTGACACTGATTCATGATCTCACTGAAGGAACGTCCACATGCAGCTGCACTAGTAGAACAGCCAATAGGAGCCCCCGGTCTGACAACCTGTGATTGGTTTAAGTCTACCGTCACAGGCCAGATTCTCTATATGCTGAAAACAGATCCAAGAAGAGATGAAGAAGTCTGGTTCTGTCTCAGAACACCTGATTTACAATAACCTGAACCAAAACAATGTTGGCTACCACAGCTCTAAGAGACAGATTGTTGTTTTTTATCTGCACAGGAGATTATAAGAGGAAAAATGTAGAAAAACATCAGACACGGAATCTGAAACTTTAAACCAGGAATAAAAAAAACATGTTCAGCAATAAAAACAAGATAATGCAGGAAAACACAGACATTAAGAGCTGAATATATTCCATGAAACTGGAGTCAGTTTGTATGAAATTACATTTAATGTAACATACATCACCATAACACACACACACACACACACACACACACACACACACCTGTCTCTT
>JAJHUR010108197.1:0-19600 GCA_027495735.1 Lutjanus campechanus | reverse complement strand
TTTCAGAAAATCTTTATTATTGGTGACAGCGGTGGCCATTAGGTGAACAACAGTTAGCATCTATCCTGTTGCTCGCACTCGCACTCACACTCTGTAGGCTAACATTACGAAGCAACCTACACCAGATCCATGCCATATCAAGTTACAGTTAGCTGGCCAACCTCAACTTAGCTTATAGTCAAAAACAATTGTTATTTATACACCTTTGCTTTGGACTGTTACATCATTTATTGTTGCTAAAATCAACACAAATTAGTATAATGGATCACATTTGCTGGTGAAGCAATTTGGCAAGCTGGCCAACTAACATATCTACTCAGATACTATTTAGCGAGGAAATAAGCTAAGGTTAGCCTAGCTAGCTGTAACTCAGCTTCATAGATCTGGCATTGGTTGGTTTGTAACGTTAGCTGATAAAGTGATTTGCAAATGTCAAGCCAGCCAATTTACCAGCCAGATCAGCCTCTGGATGAATTAGCTGACATTATTCAATCAAGACGGTGTAACGCACTAATACAGCTGCATGACCCTTTGCTAACAGGCCTGGTTCATTAGCTGAATGAACACTGCAGCTGACTGTGTTATGAGAAGTCCCCAGTTTGAATCCCAGTCTTCATGTTTCATCCTTTGGCTCCTAGGTGTGAGCATTAATCATGCTTGGATGTTACGCCAGTATTTTGCCACGTTAGCTAACTAGCAGTTTGTCCATGTTAGCAAGCAAGCCAAAGTTAGCTAACATTAGCCGGCTGAGACAACAGTCTCACAATTAATATTCACATTCTTTGCAGTATTGTTAGCTTTGACCATTTCTACGCTAATGTTAGCTAGCATTGCACAATGTTGGCGCTGTTGGGGAGCTGAAGAGACTGAAGGCACTCGCATAAACCGCACGTCCTGTTCTGAGTCCTTTACACATAAATCAGTCCACAAGCTGTTATAGGCAAGTTACCTCACTATCTGTTCACACATTGGCAAGACAAAGAGATTAATACGTATCCATTTCTTCACTTTCTTACACACTGCATCTTTAAGTTGCATCGTTTAGTTTTTGGGTCGATGTGTCAATGATTTTCAAAACAAAAACATTCTAAAGAAAAGAGACTCAGTAAAAAAATCCTGACCTAAAACTCAATTATTGGTTAAATTCAGTAGTGAAAAGAATGAGTGTTGTGCGTTTTCTTCACAAAATATTCTAGAAATCAGCCAAGGACACTTGCATGTTATGATGTTTTGTTTTCTTTTTGCAGGTATTCAGATATTCAGCTGTAAAACATATCTTAGCTGCCACTATTGAACTGAAAAAATAAATAAACATGTAATAAAAAAAGATATGGAAGAGGACTCACTGTCATATCACAGTAATGATACCAGATATGAAAGGTCTGGCAGTTTTCAGTCTTGAACCAGACTGGACGGTTTTTGTGTTAAATTCTCTTCACACACACACAACAGAGGTCTGTCAACAGAGAGAGAAGAAAGACAGGAAACAGGGGTGTGGGGCTGAGGCTGGACGCCAAGTTTTGAAGGGTTTTCGTTCCAAAACACAATATAATGTATACATTATGACTTGTTACCTGATGTGTTATGAACCAGACTCTGCTCACAACATCCTCCTCCAGCCTCTCACGTGTTGTCTGATCGGTTCAGTCGTAGTTCCAGCCCAGCATCAGCTGTAGTTCACACTGCGGGTATAAAGGGATACCTCAGTTTTGGAAGGTGGTTAAGCTACTTTTATACAGAAGCATTTCTCTCTGTGTATTTTGAACATATAGAGATAGCAGGGCTGCCCCCTTAAAGATGAAGATTTGAATCAATAATTGGAGTCTTCTCAGTCGACTGAGATTCTCCCAGCTGAGTTGTTTCTTTCCTTAGTCAGTCAGTGTGCGTTACAATAACGGGATGAAACAGATAGAAGCTTAGCAAAATGCACAGGCAGAACATTTTGATCCAGAATCATAAATCTATTTTTATATTAGCTGCCAGTCTTCATCCTCATATCAACATGTGCTGGTGATGAGAGATGGTGAAATGAGTTGTTGGTAAACACGTTTCTGCTCTTGGTTTTTACAGAGCGATGCAACAACACGACAGACTGTGAACTTTACAAACAGTCTCTAAATTACCACAAACCAAAAAGTTAACTGCAACCAGGGCTGGAAGTAACTCAAATTTCTCTAATTGAGTCAGTTAATTTTGGGTACCCACACTGTTATAAATAAATAGTCTACTTAGTTACTTTTTTAAAATCAAGTAAAGTACAATTTGAATTAATATCCAAACCTTTCATCTGCATTTTTTTTATTGCCAGTAAGGTGATCTGATCGCAAAGAGGCCAATCAGAACCAGGACAGATGGATGAAAAACTAAACACGGCAGCAGCCTAGGTTTGGAGTAATCAATTACAATTCATGGATATTTAATTAGTAGTTTAGAAATGGTAGAAACTGCATCACATTTGAAATAGTTTTTCTGATGGAGCCATTTATTGAACAAGGAAACTTAAACTGAACTTTTTGAGACAAATACTTTGTTCCTTTACTTTAGTATTTTTCTAACATCAGTGCTTAAATTTGTTGGTAATATTTTTGTAATGTAAAAGTTTAAGAAAGCAGAGAAGAGTGACAGAAACAGTGCAGGTGCACCGCAGAGCTTACGGCTCAGGTGTTTTTGTCACTAACAGATAACAGATTGTTATTTTAGGTGTTTGACAACATTATGGAAATGATCTTGACAGTGAGAGACTCTTTTTTTAAAGAGCAGCACATGTTTTGTTTAACCAGAAACAGCTGTTTTATTGCTCTCACCAAACTAACCAGACGATCTTTCAAAGACACCATCATCGTCAGCTTCATTCAAACTCAACAGAAACTAAATAAATGTCACCAAAAACATCTTGGTTCGTCTGTCTACAGTTCCAACAATCATCGGCTCTGGTTTGGTCGGAATAAACTTTTAATTCACGGCGTAAAGGACGGTTAGTGCGCAGGCAGGTGATGCTGAACAACAGCTACACCGCTGCAGCTGTTGATTTTTATAACCGAACTATAGGAGAACGAACGCACACTTTTACTTTCTCTGACTGTGTGAAAATCTGATGTTTTTACATCACAAATGACGAAGAAAGGCGTTAAAACATGAGTCTTAGTGGTAAAACCACACATCACCGAAAGAAGAGCTGCTGCCTGCTGGTATTTTAACCTGTTGTTGTTGTCGTGTCCTGTAGGGACGAGTGGGCCGAGGCCATCCAGATGGTAGCTGAGTCTCTGGCCAAACAGGAGGAGGAGGGCATCCTGTGCAGCCCCACCTCCCAGATCGAGAACGTCAACGAGGAGGAGATGGACACCTCCATCAGCCACTACAAACGAAAGGTGACGGTTGATCTGAGTGCAGTGAAATCATCACTCCTGCTTGTAAAGCCGCGGCCGTCTGGCTTTGAAAAGAGGATGTAAGTGCGTTGAATGATAGAGAACTGCTCTGTTTTTTGTTTTTTTTTGTGCAGACAATGAATGACTTTGACTATCTGAAGCTTCTGGGCAAAGGCACTTTTGGGAAAGTCATTCTGGTGAGGGAGAAGGCGAGTGGTACCTACTACGCCATGAAGATCCTGAAGAAGGAAGTCATCATAGCCAAGGTTCGTATCTGCTTTCACTTGCTGCTGTTCTGTTTTCTGTAAAGCACCTTTTTAAAACTCAGTTTTGAAAAGTTAAAGCCTCCGGAAACTCAAATCCCCACTTAGCTTTCTAACTACTGTGCATAACTCAGGGTCTCATGTACATAATAGTAAGATTTCACCGTCTATTCTCTCTTCACAGCCGCCAAGAAAACATTAAGTTTACCTTGCAGGACACAGGAGCTGCTGGTTTACACTAAGGTGCAATATGTGCAAGTGCAGTATCCAAATCACAGATCCAGAAACAAATCGCAGTTTTTTGAAAGAGGAAATGTGTGATGAAACAGCATTATAGATCAGTACTGTAGTGCTGCAGAGATGCCCTGACCTAAAAATCCTGTTCTCCAGATGAAAGAACACATATTTGTTTGGTACAGACCCCAACAAATGTCACTTTGTGACGCAGAAGTCATCACTCCTACTAATCGTGTTGCACATCGCAGCCGTAATTTCAGTCAAAATAATCACAATATGTTTTTTTTACCATATCGTCCCATACGGCCTCAGATGACGCTCGTAGGAATGAAGGTTCCAAAGGGGTTCTTCCTCAAGGGCTGAGGTTCTACACAGAACCATTTGCTATTTTCATCCAAAAAACACAGTTTGTCAAGGGTTTGTTCTATCATAATAACTGAATTCTTGTTAGCACCTGAGGAAGGTGCAAAGCTTCTTGATGTAACCTCCTGAAAGGACCCCCTGGCTGAATCCTTTATACCACAGAAGGGTTCTCTGTAGCACATCTCATAGAGGGTTCTGCGTGAAAACCTTTCACAGATGGTTCTAGGTATAAGTAACCAGCGCCAGTTCAGAATTGAACTAAAACACAGAGTCACAAACGATCGATCGGGGCGGCTGTGGACCAGCAGCTCCTGTCCTGGGAGGTAAAATTACTGTTTTTTTCAAAGGAGTCTTGGCGGCTGTATAGAGAACAGAGACAGCGACGTCAGTTCCCAGTTTGAAAAAGCTCCTGACGGCAAAGTAAGAGGGTGAAAATGTTCTAAAGATAGCAGACACTTCAACTGATAATGATTTTTTTTTCTTCTTCTTGTTGCCCGTCTACAGCGGTTGATCACTTTTTCTCAGTGACGTCTTCAAATGTCTTGTTTTGCCCACAATCCAAAGATGTTCAGAACCAGTCGCATTTAAAAAGCTGGAATCAGAGGATTTTTAACTTTTTTTCTTTAAAAAATGATTCAAACCGATTTATCAATTATCAAAATAGTTGGTGATTAATTTAATAATGCCATGAACCATTTTTCGTAGACTCTTAGAGAGAGTTTGAATTTCCATGGTGCCATTTAGCCCCGCCTCCTTCACTGTAGCCACGCCCCTTTCATAACCCATCAAGTGTCTGTTTCAGGCACTTTTCCTCCCTATACTTTAGCCACGCCCCCTTTCATAAGTCATGAACTGTCAGCTGTCATAGAGCCTTGTGGCAGGCGTCATTGGACTTGACAGAAAGTTCCTTTTTCCACTGGTGTGACTTAATCCCACTATTTATACTTTGTACTTCACCCCTGGAGGTCAAGTGTTTGTGTTTGTCGTGTGAGCGAACTCACGCTTGTTTAAAATGAATCCTTCTAATACCTGGATTACATTTAACAGCTTTTATATCTGATGACAGTTTTCAGTCACTGGATTGAAATGAAATGTCATATTTTTAGAAAGATCTACCATGACTCTATATGTGAAAATAGCAGAAAAATCTAAATCTATTACCTTCAGTGTCAAATATTTGGCTTTTTGTTCAGGATGTTCATATTTAGAAGCACGTTTGCTGGCGTTAGCCGCACACCTCGTTCCCTGCCAGTTACATCCCCAACCTTCTCGACTAAAATCAAGAACCGTCGTCTGTAAGCGAGCTCCTTTTGTCTCCTGATTAATCACTCTGCCTCTTCTTTTTTTCTTTCTTTATCGCAGGATGAAGTTGCTCACACACTCACAGAAAGTAGGGTATTAAAAAACACTCGGCATCCATTCCTAACTGTGAGTATCAGCGTGTAGACGGTATGAAACTGTGTGAATCCTGTGTTAGAATCATTCCACCTCCTATTTCTGCTCAGTTTTTAAAAAGAGAAGCAGTGGCCACCAGCTTCACTTCAAAGACGAACTGAATTCAGACCACAGAACTTCTCTTCTTAAAAACTAACGTGTTTGAAACAAACAGCTGAGCACTGCTGGGATTAAATAAATATGTATATATTGTGTTGCAGTCTCTGAAGTACTCGTTCCAGACTAAGGACCGGCTGTGCTTTGTAATGGAGTACGTCAACGGAGGAGAGGTGAGAAATCAGTGAAGCGCTTTTTAAAAAAAAAAGTTTTTTGATGCTGGCAGATGTTTTGTTCTTATTCAACATGGAAGTTATTTCAAGAATTATTGAAGAATGTTGATTAACAACAAAGTGTGACTCAAAGAGCTTTAACAGGAAGCAGTCACTCCTCTCGTTGTGGTTCACCTGAAAATCAGAAGTACTTATTTTAACCCCGGCCTGTTGTGCTGTTTATCCATCCAGATTGTTTTGGTGCGAGTTGCAGAGTTTTGGAGATATCGGCTGTAGAGACGTCTGCCTTCTCTGCAACATAATGGAACTAAACGGCGCTCGGATAGAGCTGCTCAAAGCGCCTAAAAATACATTTGAAAAGTTTACGACAGGTGTCTCTTTCCAGAAATCATGACCCAGTTACTTAAAATAATCCACAGACCTTTTTTTTTATAGCAGTTTTATGTAGGAACTACTTTCTTTCTGCAGTAGAATCGACAAGAACTACTTTATTTATTTTCTACTAGAATCTAAGGATGTTCCTGGCGACTGATTTCCCTGTCGATTAAATGCTAAATTTAATTTAGACTGGTCGACTAGTCTGACAGTGAGAAAACACTCGATCACTCATCACAGTGTCTGCAGGCAAATGACGTCGTTTACCTGAAGCTGATGTTAGCTGCAGCCTGCTGGGTAACGTTAGCAGTGCTAGCTGCAGGTTAATGTTTGTGTCTGTGCTGAGTGTGGTCACATGTTGCTTCAGTCGACTTGTCATACATCAGTTTATTCTGTCACAGCCTGCATTCAACCTTATTTCTATTTTCTACAACCGCGCTGGTTTTACGAGCTGTCATCTGTCAAACTGCTGATAAAAACATCCGGAGTTGCGTTGGACATTAGGACGTACGTGCTGGGTGAGAGGGATCTGATGCTGTCTGATGTGCCTGCAGAACACCATAGAGGCAACGGTTAACTTGCATTGTACAATAGAATATCGATAAATAGTTTAACTGACTAATATTTGTGGTGCCAACTAGCGAGGATGGGCGACGTTTAATCGCACACATCCCGACCAGAATCTATGTGACTGGGATGTATGTTTCACCATGGATCATCAGATGAATGTAGCTTTTAATACCTGGATCAGAGGTGTTGTAATATCTATTGAGTTGAGCAGAGGTTTTAAAGGTCAGTTTCTGCAGAAGTGCAGAATATGTCATCATGTGATCTACTCAGTGAATTCAGAGAGGACATAAAGTTTGAAAAGTGTCTCCTCTGTGAAAACAAGAGGCTGTTTGTAACTTTTGAGTCTCCCAACAGCAGAATCGCAAAGTTAACATGAAGATACGAAGGTCTGGAAAAGGATAAAAGGTTAATCATCTGTCGTTGTTTAAACTTATATTATTACTGCAGACAGATAAAACGAGGGTAGAAGGTAAATTAGGTGCATTTTTGAGCAACGTCCTACCTCTCTTTAGATGACCTAGTTTGTGATATGGATCTATTTTGGTCGTTTACCAGTGAATCATTGCTTTGTTTTATGTTTGTGCTCCACACAGAGATCTGTGGTCCAGAGTAAATAAAATCTGAACCTGAATCTGAATCTGTTCATCAGTTTCACAGCAGTAATGCCACCAGAGAGACACGTAAAATATCCTCAGAACTCATTATTCATTTCTTTTTGTGTGACCATCTATTAACAGTTGATTTTCAAATCTGAAGGAGAAAAGCATCCATGTAAATTAACTCTTAAATCAACAGTACGTCGGCTCGTAACGTCGAGGTCATGAGCGCAGGAATAGTGTGAAGAGATTGGACGATGCCCGTCAGCTGATGGCCGCTCAGCTGTGAACGAGCCAGAGATTATGACGCATGAATAAAGCTTCCTAATGTCAGTCAGCCAACGCAAACACGCACATCACTGCTCTGCCTGAAGTAACTATTGTCTGTTTAGAGAAATAGATTACTCCTCTTTCCTGTATGAAGTGATTCTGTATTATATGTTGTGTGTATGAAATATTACACAGACTCTTAACTTCTCTTCATCCACAGTGTGATTTATTTTAAGCCTCGTCTAAAGATCTGAGAGTCCAAAACTGTCATTCTTCTGTGTGTAATTTACTGGATGAATCAACTTAATACCAACAGTCTGTCTGAGGTGTACGAACTTCTCTTTTTGTCTTGGCAGCTGTTTTTCCATTTGTCAAGAGAAAGAGTTTTTTCGGAGGACCGCACTCGTTTCTACGGCGCCGAGATCGTTTCTGCTCTAGACTACCTACATTCTGCCAAGATCGTCTATCGTGATCTGAAGGTAAACCACAATAAAATCCAGTATTTGAGATTATAGTCTTTAGTTTAACAGAAACAAGAGAAGTGAGAACTCCTGCACCCACACACTGTCCTTCACTTGCAGTAAACTTTTTTAAGGAAACAATTTCGGTCCTCAGACTTTTGTCAAGTAAAACATAGAAATGAAGAATATTCGAGGCAGATGAAGCCAACAGGTGAAGCCAGTCAGAGACCTGAGATGAGTTATCAGGCCATCAGTGTGTGTTTAGCCCAGAGTTTACAAACACCCAGGAGGACGACAGGTTGTGTGAATTATGTGAACCAGAGGAAGTTGAGAATGAATGAATTGATGAGTTAAGAATACAGACATTTAATTAAATGTCTGATGAAAATCATCAGAAATGTTCTGGTGGTCTGATGATGACAGAACTGGACTGAAACTTTGTTTCCTAAAGCCTGGAAATAGACATCAGGATGGTTTATTTGTTTAATATTAATTATAATTTATGTTGCTCCTCTGGTCACTGATCTGTTTATTTAAATAATAGTGTCTTGTTGGCCTGTTCGGGCTGCGTACATTCATGGAGGAATTTAAACAATAAATCAAAAATCAACCATTAGAAGTCACAGCCCGTCCTTAAAGACATTCACATGCTGTGATAAACAGCTAATACATTAATTCATATGCAGGCAGTGATATAAATAAGATTATCATGATAATAATATTGGAAGATCTCTGAGTAACTTTTAAAGAGGCTCTAAGTTACAGTTCAGAATCACTCACATGGGAGTATAGATATAAAAATATTTATTTATTTTTAAACAATACAAACAAGACAACTGCACTGTACAGTAGTACATCACAAACCACTGACATAACAGAAACATACCATCGAGCAAATAACAACCAAAGAACAAGGAGACAATGAAGACAAAAAAACATCACGGACACACAGAACAACAACAAAACAAACAACAACAAAAAACTAAATAATCATCATCATCATCATCTTTCTTCTAAACTTGACCTCAATATTTTCCATCTTTTAACCCCAGTTAACAATAATACCTTCTAACATAAAGTAATGTTTTAAATGACAGAGAAAGAGAATGTCAGACGCTGTTTTCATTTCAATTCAAAAATAAATCTTTTACCTGATAATATAATATTATTTAAAATGCGAGTACATGCATTTCTTTACTCACCAAATATTATTGTATGAGGGCACGTGGTTAAAAAATAATAATTTGATGTGATTTACGTCTTCCATACACCAAATAAACATTTTTCTTGTGGGCAGTATTTTGTATTGAATTTTTAATTGAAAGTATTGTGACTTGGAATCTTAAACTTAACTTAAATTTTAAACTTCATAGACCCTTGGAAAAAGTAGAACCTTTAAAAACATACACTGTAAAATCTCAGAGAAGCTTATTTTTAAATAGAAAAATAGAAATATATTTTAAATCAGAGTGCTCTCTTCTCTTGCTCATGGATTCTCCTCCTGTCTCGCCTGTCTGCAAGAAGGTGTGCGTGAGCCTTTAATTCTAGTTTTAACAAAAACAGACACAAAAGACGTCCAGACTGTGCAGGTAAGATGAAAAAACAAACGTTCAGGTTTCTTATTTCTGTCGTTCTCCTCATCAGCTGGAGAACCTCATGTTGGACAAAGACGGCCACATCAAGATCACCGACTTCGGCCTCTGCAAAGAAGGCATCACCGACACTGCCACCATGAAGACCTTCTGTGGAACACCAGAGTACTTGGCTCCTGAGGTCAGAGGTCACACGAAACAGAGCTGATGGAACCTGCAGGATCTATAAATAATGAAAAATAAAAACTAATCACAATCCCAGACTTGTCTGCCTAAACAGAGCCGTCACTGTCGTTGTTTTTGTCCTGTGTGATGAAATCAAGACAGAAACTGTGTTTTAGATTCTCGCTGTTTGTCACTAAGCGGTAACCACCTGAGCTTTAACGTCGCAGCCGATGTGGAAGTGCCCAAAGATGTAGTTCCTCTACTGGCAGCCAAATGTTTCCTTTACAACAAAGTAGAATGTCAGTAACTGATTTCACTTCTTCTAATGTGGCTCTTTGTGGATGTTTTGAAAGTTATTTTTTTCATTAAGAGGATATGAAAGAGGATATGTCAGAGTCAAAATTAGTCATTTGATCTAACAATGGTTAAAGGCCTCTTACACAATATACATTATCAATGAACAGCTGAACCAGATACAGAAAATACTGTGTTTCAGACAGTGAAGTCCTGTTTTCTAAACTTCATAAGAGGAAACGTGAAGAGACGCAGCGGTTAAACGTTGTCGTATGTTATCAGGTGCTGGAGGACAACGACTATGGGCGGGCGGTGGACTGGTGGGGTTTGGGCGTGGTGACGTACGAGATGATGTGCGGCCGCCTGCCGTTCTACAACCAGGACCACGAGAAGCTGTTCGAGCTCATCCTCATGGAGGAGATCAAGTTCCCGCGAACCCTGTCGGCCGACGCCAAGTCGCTGCTGTCGGGGCTGCTCATCAAGGACCCCAACAAACGGTACACACACACACACACACACACATGGATGTACGCAGGAGGCTTATTTTGTGCAGGCAAAGTTTTTGACCACTAGTAGGAGCAGTATTTTGAAGTGTGTCCTGTTTTGTTTGTATCTTGTGCACATGTACGCTAACATAATACCGAATCGGACCGTGGTTCCATGATATTCTGATGATAGACGGCGTGTTGGTAACAGGCCAAGAAATATAGCATCGCACATCCCAACGAAGGCAAGACTGATGACTGCTTGTGTGCTTTCAAATGATTTAAAAAAAATAATTAGACCTCAAATATACACTTGACAAGAAAACTCCTTCAAAGATTTTACGACCCTGATTCCAAAAAAGTTGAGACACTGTAAAACAGGGTGCAATGTTATCCTCCACAGCTCCTGCCGAGTCCCGTGTTGTTCCTCTGCCTGATGAGATACACAATCCATTATCCTTCCAGATTAAAGAACCTGAGCTCCTAACTTTTCGTAAGACACAGGGACACATATTTATGCACATGTACATACAGAAAACAGATTACAGGTTAATTGTACATTAAGGAAATCCACCTTCCATTGTGACCCACTGACATTACAAGAGCCGAGTTTATGTAAAATCTGTAAGCCTGACGTGCAGCTCCCTAGAAATGTGACTACACGTCGTGTTGACACAGAACACGACCTCTGTGATTGGTCGCCTTGAGAGCATCACATTCTGTCCTTCGCAGTTCTGTCTGCACTGTGAACACTGGTTGAATGAACACAGACCAAATATAGGGGAGGTTAACTGAGGAAGTCTGTGCAGCTACACTGGTCATAAAAGAGTCCACGCTTCTTACTGATGCCCGTGTTCACTGTGAAAACTATAAGACAAACAAAACAGTTTCAAGCACAAAACTCAAAAAATAACAATAAACATACTTTGTGTGATTCATTTCCTCATAAACCCAAGTGTGACAGTATTCAGATAGGTATAATTTATTCAGTTAAAACCATGTTTGCCTGATAGAACAGACGGGAGCATTAAAGTCTGCTGTTTACACTCAACGTTTCCCAAACTGTCTGTGTTCGTTCGGCCTTCTCATCGCTTCAACTTCCTGGTCATGGTCACCTGATTTACAAAGAAAGAAAGACGACATAATAATAAGTTTAACTCACAAACTACCCTGAAATGACAGTACACAAGATCTCTTATAATAGCATAAGAAAACCACTTAACTACCATAAAAAAGATTACCGGTGTTGCCTTGGTAACGTGTAAACAATGCGGCAGCTACAGTAAATATGTATGTTTGTTTAACTCCCCCTCTCCACATTACAAAGACTGCGGACGTCATCTGTCTTTTTCAGTAAAAGAAACAATTGTTCAATGTATATTATCTCCAACTTGATCTGCTCAGTTTCAGTCGCCTTTTCTTCATGTATTTATTAGAAACTCAACGCAGCGACACAGAAACTCCACCGCCAACCAGCGAGTGAATCAGACACACCGGCGCACACAAGTATAAATTATAAGAACAGTTTCTACAACTGAAAATCAGCCTTTTTCTCACGGGGCAGGAGATGAGAAATACTCGTCCCGTACTGTCCTGCTCTGTCCCGTACGAATGCACCAGTTCATTTCACCGTTTCAGCAGCCTGATGTTAAGAAGAGAACAAAACCTTCTAATGATAATTGATATTCAGCAAAAGTGCTGTTAGACAAAACTGGCTGGTGGCTGCTGTTAATTTCCCACTCTTGATTATCCCCGAGGCGTTTTCAGTCTCTAATGAAGAACCTGGTGAAAAAAGAGGCTACTGCAGCTTCAGAGAGCGAACTCGTTCACCCCGCCGAGTTATTTCAGGATCAGTAGCAGGTGGATATTCTGGTTCCATTGATGGAGACTTTGTAAGAGCAGCGTTTGATGTCTGACTTCTGTGTCTTCTTCTTCTCTTCTTCTCGTCTCTGACAGGCTGGGTGGCGGACCGGATGACGCTAAGGAGATCATGCGACACAGTTTCTTTGGCACAATCGACTGGCAGGACGTCTACGACAAGAAGGTGAGAGCAGGATTTAGCTGCGAGACGTCATCCGATCTTCAGTGGTAATTTATTCAAACAAGCGTACCTGAGATATTCTGGTAGCAGGGTTACCTAATTTTTCAGAAGAAGTCTGGCTGGGATGTAAACTCCAAAATAGAACGGAGAAGAAAAAAAATTACCTCTCATCTGTGTTTCATCTCAACAACATAAAGCCGTCCGAACACCTCAGGTCCTCTTAACAGATACGGTTTCTGTTTTTTCTTTTTCCTTTTCGTTTAACTTGACTTGAGCTTCCCATCAACGTGTCAGTCAAGATCTTCGTTCTCTCGCTCTTTAACGTCCACCTCAGATATTTAGAGAAGAATCTGTTTCAGTCATTTGCTGCTGTTACACAGATGACATGACAAATTCCACCTGCTTTGTATATGCTGCCCTCTCCTGGCACTCAGTGTCTCCTCCAAGTAGCAGCTGTGTTTTGAGTTTGAGTTTTGACCCTTTGAGGCTGCTGTAGCTGGTCAGTGTAGAGTGTTGAAGCCAGTCTCCACAGATCATAGTGAATATGTGCCTGAAAGCATGAGCACACATGTTTTATGTTGAGCATGTGAAGTAAAATAGATCAGTTTGTTAAGAAAATATTCCTGTGATTGTGATGCTAATTTCTGTTAGCATGTCAATGTAAATTCCCATTATGTGTTAGCATTGAGCTAACAGAACAAACATTAATTGTTGAGATTTATAAAAGATCTATTCAGGAATCATACAAAAAAAAGAATCACTTTACTTAACCCCTAATTGAGTTACATATGGTTTAGCTTTTATTGAGTAATTGTTCACATAAACAGCCAAGAAATCATTATGACTAGAGAATTTCTGACAGCTCTAAAATATCTGACTTAGCACTAAGCAGTGGTGCAGGAAGTATTCAGACCCTTTAGTTAAAGTAAAAATGAAATGAAAAGTGCCCCTTTAACCCTTTTATATCACATAAACCAGTCTTATTGTGCACCCATTTAACAATATGTGCAAAAAACAAAAAACATTTTGTTGTATTATTGTCTCAAAATCCATTTTCTTCCTGTAAAACAAAACACGACGTGTGCTTAAGAAGGCTTGAACCAACCAGTAATATCTTGACATCCACCCACTGATCAGTCTTAAACGTTTAGCAGCACAGATTCATTTGTTCAGTAGCTACAAACATCACGGTCCGCTGGGGTTATGACACGCCCACTTTTCAACATTCATATTCCTCCCAACGTCATGTCCCACCTGCGTATCCTGTTTCACTCGGAAATGCGTCACAATACGGAAGCTAGATTCTCTCAAAATGACGTTTCATCTGTGCAAAAAAGTAAAAGTCCTGCATTGAGAATGTGACTTACTATGTAAGCAAATATAATTAAAATATACTTTAAAGTAAAAGTTTTCAGTTAATGTCCGATCATGAGATGATTATGAGTCATGCATTAATGTAAAAGCAGGATTTTGTTTGTTGTAGTTGGCTGAGGTTGAGCTGGAGGACTGGAACTAATGATTAATTTCACTCTGGATTAATCTGCTGATCATTTTCTCCATTTATTGATTGATTGTTTGGCTTGTAAAAATTCTGAAAATAATGAGAACGTTGAACACAATGTTGCTTTTGCAGTTTTTCACTCATTTTCACCCATAATCACACACATCTGTCACTGACGCTGACAGAAAAAAGACTCACCTTATCCACTTCCTGTCCGTTCCAGCTGGTCCCACCTTTTCAGCCCCAGGTCTCCTCGGAGACGGACACACGCTACTTTGACGAGGAGTTCACAGCACAGACCATCACCATCACTCCGCCGGAGAAATGTAAGGACGTCTGTCTACCTGCACCGACGCCAGGCTGACACATCTGTTAGTGTACCCCTAAACATGATGGAGATCGAGTGTCTCACTTTAATAGTAACTCTGGTCTCTGTTTCTGTCCCCACAGATGACGAGGACGGGATGGACGCGGCGGACAACGAGCGAAGGCCTCATTTCCCACAGTTCTCCTACTCAGCCAGCGGGCGGGAGTGAGCGCTCCAGCCCAGCCAGCCAGTATCGTCCCCATTCGTGGCCATTTTGAGGAAAACACGTAGCCATTTTAGGAAAAAAAAAAAAATACCAGTCTCCCCTCTTTTTCTCCTTCTCTGCCTCCTCACAGACGGGGAGAAGTCTTTTTAGGGACTTTAAAAGAGGTTTTTGCACAGTGGGATAGACTCCAGCCGGTCTCCCCACACTAAAAAAATAAGTCTCCTACATTTTCAGCGCTATTTACTGCAGAAGGCAATGTTTTTGTTATTTATTTTTTCTCTCCGTCAGTATTAAGTTGTCGACCCGGGTTGCGTTCATCTTTTTTTTTCGTTTGTTTGTTGTTTCTGCCCTTTTTCTTCTTCTTTTGACTTTTTGCACTTGGTTTGGAAGAGCCGTTTTAGGGAACAAAAAACCAAAAATGTTGCCTTACGTGTGCAGATGTTTCGTATCATACCGACAGGGTGTTTTTTTTTGGGAGAGGGCGGGCGGGTTTCGGGGTTGTGAGGGGTCATTCTTAGTTGAGAATAAGTGCATGGCTCGTGGTTCACTCAAAGAAAAACAAAAAACAAAAAACAAAAAAAATTTAAAATCAAAAAAATCAAAAAATCTTTCTCATACATTTGCCATGGCAGCGCACATTCCCCAATCCCATGGCGATGAAAATCACTGTCTACAGGTCAAGAAAAAAAAAAAGAAAAACAAAAAACAAAAACAAAAGAAAGACGAGAATGGACGAGTCTGTATCATTCCTTTCATCGTTGCAGTGTTACTACTTTGCTCTCGTATTTTTTCAACCCATGTGTTTTTTCTCGCGCTTTTACTTCTGAGTTGTTCTTTTATTTTGAAACAGGAAACACTAAACTGCCAGAAACTGCACAGTTCACTCAGGCGCCACAGAGCACAACCGCGTTCAAACTCAGCTAACCGCTCCAGCTTTCCACAGCCGGCAGGGGAACGAGGCCTTTCTCTGCTTTCTCACCGCTTCTCCTCCTCCTCTTCCTCCTCCTCCTCCTCCTCCTCCTCTTCACCTCCTCTCTTCTGTTTCCTCATCGTAGCTGTAGGACTAGTGGAATGGGTGTTTACACAGGGAAATGTGGCTTAATGTATGTATGTAATGTATGTATGTACTGTACGTATGTGGGACATGGGGGGGTCAACTTTATGCTGTCATAGCACACACACACACACACACACACACACACACACACACACACACAGAAACAGCTGTGAATTCTGCGTGCTGATCAGATTGAAGTCGGCAGTTTGCTCCAAACAAAATCTAATTCTGTGTTTTCTGAAATGAATTTAGTTTTCCCGTCTCATAACAAATCTTCATCCCATAAACTGTGTGAGATGAGCGGACGTGGTCACCGTGACGTCACACACTGGCTTGTGGGCCACCGCCCCGTAATATTCTGACACTTAAGTGATATTTTTCAGACGGACGAATCAGGAGAAAATTAACTTTGTTTGAGACGTGTCTGTCTCCCCTAAACGTAGTTTTGAGCAGAGCCGTAGAAAAGATGTCAGTCTCCTTTACTGCTGTTTAACTAACTAAACGTTGACGCTAACTAGTTGGTGAAGTAACGTTAACCTGCCATATCAAGTTGAAGGGCGTCCTAAAGTGTGCCAGCTTGTTAGCACGTCAGCTAACGTTAACGGCAATGAATTGTGTATTAACTTACAGCGTTAACGTTACAGTTAAGAATCATTTTGATGAATTAAGGCTAACTCCTACTGCATCTGTATCGCTTATCGATTTTAACGTCCGTCATTGTCGTAAGTTATGAGAGACCCACTGGTGTTAAACACCGAGTCTGCCAGCTTCTCTAAAGCTGAAGGTCACCATCTCATGCAAATACTAAACTAAACCAAAAGTTTCAGTTAAACGTTCAGTGTGTAAATTCTGCCGCTAGGTTTCGCTCGATGAAAACAACCACAAAAGACGTAGTGAAGTAGTGAGGGATCATGGGAGTTGTTGTCTTCATAGAAACCACCATTACTGATAAAAATGAATAATCATGATAAACAATACAGTAGCTAGCTAGTTCGCCAGCTTCCTCACTTTCTGACAGATTATCTGGTGTTTCTCGTGATTCCCTGGAGGTCGTAGCAACCTAAATGAAATGCACTGTTTGAACGTGTTGCGAACGTTTGTGATAGTCGTTTGTAGACATTTTAATGCAGAAATGTTAGATATTATTTATTTAAGTAGCGCTCACACTGTTAAAAAACTGTTGGCGTAGAGGCAGCTTCTCTATTTTTTAACAAACTCAGAGTTAAGTGTGTTGGACTGATGGTTGTGTACGTGCAGTAGGTTTATGTAGCGCTCAAGTGTACGTCTGATGTTTAGAGTCATGGTTGGATTTCATCAGAACGAGAAAATTAGCTTAAAACAGGAAGTTAACACTAAATACGTCCAGAGGAGAGGTCTTCATGGTTAATTTGGTTTCTTCCTGGTGTCTCTAACGCGACCTGTAACCCCAGTGGAGCTGGGTCTAAAGTATAATCTGTGTAATCAAGTCGGTTAGGGTCCTGTTGCACAGTTTCCCAGAGTTCTGTAGTGATGAACGTCTATAACAGGAATTCTCAAAGTTTGGATGACTGAGAGCCAAGTTAAGAAGCCTGCATATGATTGAAAGCTGCACAAGATAAGCCACAAACTGACTGGTCTGATAATGGAGCTAAACATTAAATTCCTTGAGCATCAAATTCACCTTTTCTCCTCAACTGTACCGCCATTAAATTGCAGAGTTGTCCACGGAAATTGCTAATATTAGCTAACAGCACGAGCACTGATAACAGAACATAATTCCTGAAACACTTGTGAAAGTGAAGCCAAAACATCTGGATCGCCCCCCTGGTGGCTGGCTGCAGTAGGACACAAACATCAAAAACATAAAAGCACGCGTCAAATAAAGATGCTTTCTGTCATTTTAGGTAGTACTTATCACGCTGATGTAGATTTAAATGAGATATTTTATGTTTTGAAAAGGGGGTTTCATGTCACGATTGAGTCAGCCGGCTGTGTGGGCGGGACTTCGATAGCGCGGCTCCAACCACGATCGCTACTGCGCAGGCTCTGGCTCCAAATGGCGTTGTCTGCACTTGTATCTGGGATGTTTAGGCTTTATTTTGTACAGTGGGAGGAAGTGGAGACGCGTCTTTATATGTCAGTGGGGGCCACTAGTTGCCAGGCAACCAGTAGCTTTCTACATGTTGTCATTCTTAACCCGACAGACGCCGGGGTGGGGGTTAATGTTTGACACAGAAATCAAATTGTTTGCTAAATGTAGGCTGTTGAAAATGAAAGTATTGAATTGGAACATGGATAATTTAATAGTATAATGTGTGAATTTCATGTCACGTTCAGGGGCCGCACAGAACGTGGGCCAGAACGATGTTCTAGACCAGACTGCAGACCCTGACAGCAGTGCACCAGCCTGGATGTAAAACTACAACTTCTGTAGTAGCAGAGACTTGGTGAGTCCTGCCCTCTGGTGGTCTGAGAGGTGCACAACACCTCATGAGGGACAAGACTAAAAAAAACTTTTTATTGATTCAACAAAACACTCAAACATCCCCCAACACCATGAACTCACCACACAGATCAAAACTAAATGTGAAAGATTTATTTTTTTTGGAGAATACTGCCGACTTCATCTGTCCTGCAGAAATCAGTTCACACTCTTCAGGGTTCCTGCACACATCTGGGAAGGTTCAGAGGAAGCAGCTTGTGATTTCCACGTCTTAAAAGCTAATTGCAATTGCGAAAGATGTCGGAAAATTGTTTTCTGTTGCCCTGTCATCTCATACTCTTGAAGTTCATGTGTAAAAGTGATGAAATAGGTCAGAGAAACGTTGAAACATATCGAGAACAGCAGGTGAGAAAGTAAAGTTTGGATCTTTGTGCACCTGTGTAGGAACCCTGACAGCACACACACACACACACACACACACACACACACACACACAGATACACAAAGACTGTTTTTAGACGATAAATCAGAGTGAAGAAGATTTAATTTATCACACGGACACTAACAGAAACGAGGCTTCCAGCTCCAGACGCAGGGGTTCTGTCCCCGTCTTGTCAGTATTGTGAGAAAAAATTAATTTATATACATACACACAAACACACACACGTTTTTAAATCTGAACCGAGGGTATCAATAAATCACTAATCATGTCACAGATCACAAGAAAACTGAGCCGTGAGACACTCATGTATGAAGACTGTGAGGACTGCCAGAAAAAAGTCGAGTCGCCCCAAAACTTCTTGGTGTAAATATGCAATGCCTTTTTTTTTTCTTTTCTTTTTTCTTTTGTCTTTAGTGGCATCTTGACAGACGAGACATTTTTATTTTTTATTTTTCTGTGTGACTGTACTTCAAGCTTGCTGATGAGAATAGTGACCGAAAAAAATACAACATCCATCACAAACGACTCAAAAACCTGCATTTAAGAAAAATATTTAAAAAGAAGGAAAAAAAATAAATAAAGACAGCGTCAAAGACTGGACCCTTCCATCGATCTTTGATTCTTTTTTTTTTCCTCTTCCCCCTCGGGTTGATACATCGACTCCCACTGAGGATGTTTCCATGGAGACGAACCCCCGCCCCCCTGCCTTCCTTTTATTTTCTTTTTTTGTCGCCGCGGTCCCAAAAAATGATCGACTCCCGTATTTCTGTGAGAGGACATGACTGTAACTGTGGAGTCTGCACTGTCATTTCTGTTCCCCTTCACCCTCCTTTAAAAAGAAAAA
>JAJHUR010108196.1:3904-15190 GCA_027495735.1 Lutjanus campechanus | reverse complement strand
TACTTATTCATGGTAGAAGCACAGAGATCAAGGAAAGACGACCAAATTAACAAAATCTGAGCAAGTAAACATAATCAAAACGCTCCGCAGCTGAAACACTTCTGAAAGGCTGCTGGTAGGGGCTGCAGACATGTGGAGGATGGATCAAAACCTTGCCACTGACATGCCGTGTTCAGTGGAATCAACCAGTAAGACTTTTCAAGGCATTTTGTCAGTAAATGTGAATTTAAGACAGAAAGACATTTTAAGGATTCGTGGCCACCCTGTCTAATGCTACATCTATAGTTCTGTCTGCTCATGAAGACCGTTAGATATGATTGATAGTTCCAGATCAAGCAAGTAATTGGAACTTGAGCAAAGATTGTTTAGCCAGGTTCAAGTACATCCTGTAGTTTGTGGATGTGTGTGTGTCAGCCCTGAGGATGGTAAAGCAGACACACCACAGCGAAGATGATTCATCAGACAGTACAACCAAAGTTTCATCCAGAGAAGCCTGTATAGTCTGTATCTTACATCAGCTCACACACATACAAGAGGGGTATGTGTGTGTGTGCAAAATAGGTATTCAGGACTTCCAAATCAGGTCAAGAGATAGTGACACCGAGCTAAGGATGTGAGCACCCTGGGGTGTCTTGCGCTGAATGACTTTGGGAATGAATGTGTCAGCTGCACTTGCTCAATAAGTACTGGGGGCTGGAAGCTGTCAAAATGTATCGGAACTCTGCTTCCATACAAGCTGTCAGCAGCGGCAGTGCAAATAGAAACGGTCTTCACATCCTCTGGACAAACAGCAACAAGCCTTTGACTGGATGCTCGGGATTATACCGATAAGGAAGCAAATATGTCAAGTACATCCTGATTATCAGAGCTGTGCCCGCACTAATCTCATCATCTAATCTTCATAATGCAATATTAATATCTTGTTCCGCTAAAGACTTTCAGAGGAGACACAGATACTGATTCATTGTGCTCACATCTGCAGAGAGCAGTGAAGGTCTGACCTGAACCTGAGCTTTACCTTCATGGAAAGAGGAAGAATTTGGATGCACCCATCCAACGTTTTCTCTCCTAATACTTATTCCAGTACCAAAAGGTACGGTATTGGTCGTTACATAACAATCTCTCAATCGAGATTGAGTAGTCTCACAATGTAATCTGTCAACCTCTGTCAAATTCTGACCTGAAGACAGATCTTCAAGTTCAACTTGTCTGAGACGTGTAACATTAACTGGGAACTGTGTCTGTGTGCTTGTTTTTCTATGTGAGTCTCTTTGTAGTCCTTTAATTGACTTTCCAACTAGGAGTGTTTACAGTCATTTCATACTGAGGCCCCTGGACCTGTGCCCACTAGGTCCATTCAGTAATCCATCCCTGTTCCACAACAGTTGACGGTATTAATTAAATGCCTCTGCATTTCTGCACCAAACCACTTCAGAGGTGCATGGCTCCATCTTTTTTTCCCTTCAAAACCAAAACCAACCTCCTCCATGGTTGGCAAAAGGTTGCAATGTCGGCTTGAAGTTTTGTTAAACATACTGTATAACAATCAATTTCATCCATGGACATCCATACAGAAAGTACAAAAAAATGACATGACAAGACATGACTGTTTTTCAGGGGCTGCAGTGAGCTGGTTTAAGGATAGATGATATCATATGGAACCTGGAAGACCCTGTTTCATTGGTAACAATCATGCCATGACAGCTTATCAAGGAAGTTGGCTAAATAATGCTACACATTTAGGCTAAATTTTGGTGAAGGGCCATTTTCGAGAGAGTTTTTTGACCTCTAACTCAAGACAACCGGGAGAAAATGGGTTATGTAGTGTCCAAGAGTCTCCTCTTTACAGAAATGCCCACTTTATGCTAATCATAAGCAGTTCTGGGTAAAACCATGCAGTAGAAATGTCTTATTTTCATAGAATTAATTTTTGAATATTCCTGCATACTGGGGTCCATGAACAGTACTGAAATCTAATGAATTGGATCTGCCTGGAAAGCTGAGGCTCTTGTGGATTCAGGGAGCCCAGTTGCATTCATGTGCAATGATGCTCATCCCAATAGTAACCATTTCAATGTAGTGAGACCATTTTTTTTTTTAAGTTATATTTTTGGCCTTTTATGCCTTTATTTGATAGTATAGCTGAAGAGTAGACAGGAAGGGGGATGAAGAGAGGGGGGATGACACGCAGTAAAGGGCCGAAGGCGGGAGTCGAACCAGTGGCCCCTGCAGAGGACTGATAGCCTCCTTACATGGGGTGGACGCTCTACCAACTGAGCTAAATGTCCACCCCTGTAGTGAGACCATTTTTGAAACTTTCCAACGTATATAGACAATTAGTGGGTCTCTGACCAATCCCCCAAACAGATGTGTTCGCCATCCGATTACTGAAAAAATAGAACTCTGACAGAAATCTCCAAATGTCAATAGTTTCTGATCCCAAATTCACACCATGAATGTTCTGTGGTATTCCTCAAGGTCTTGAGTAAATTGGTAAATTTTGCACCATATCTGTGGTGTCAACCCAAAAACTGCTGCAATAACTTCTGAGATGAGCATGGGTATGGCCATCATATACTTCCATCACAATGTTCGAAGCCCTTTTCTTCTGTATTTGAGGCAGTGTATCTCCTCAGAGTTGCTGTATGTTTTTGACATGGGAGAGAGTAACTAAAATGCTGCTGCTGTTGGTCCTTGCAATATCTGTCTCCATGTCCCTTTTATTATTTTCTTATTAAATCTCTGCAGTAATGCAAACTCAAGATGCTTGTTTACACTGATCTCAGCAGTGTTTCTTTTCTGCAGGCTGCTGTGAGTGTGCTTCTTTAAATCATGCTGTTCTTAATTGTGTTATTGTTTTCTTAGCTTAGCTTCCTCCGTATACCAACTTTCTTCTTCAAGCTTTGTAGGCCTCACACCCCAACAATGATATCACAGTCCATTGTGATGTTTCACTGTAGAAATTGTCATACAGTAGACACTGCCCAACCCTACTCTAAACCTTAAAAATGTGAATACGTGCCTCAAGAAATCAGTGTTAATCACAGATTTTTGACTAGATTAACTTGAGCTGCATCTCAAATTAATCTTCAGTTTCCCAGGTTTCAGATGATGTATAACACTTCTATGTGAATTGCTAATAGGTTACAAAAAACTGCATTGAGTCATTTTTTGGTGGTGTTGGTTACCTCTGAATAGTAATGTGTCAGTCTCATGGCTAATTGTGGATTATCCAGCCTATGTCCTCATCCTAAAAAAATAGGTTATCTCCTTCCAAAAAGACCCATAGAAGCATTGCTTGATATGGTGCTCCTGTCTGCATGATGACATACCAAACAGTTCATCATATTTTATGGCAAAATGTTGTCAGTCAATCCCTACAAAAATGATACAAATGATTCCTCAGCTATTATTTCTTGTCTGGTTTAGAGAGTCATGATTAAAAGAAACCAATGTCCCGCTGTTGAGAGGAGACAAGACGAGAACCATGTTCCCCGATGTCCAAGTCAGATGCTTTGTATGCTCAGCCATCCACCCATAAAGAGGTTTCTTGGTCTACTACCTCCACTTCAGCTTCAGAAAGAGGACAGTTATCACAGGTACAGCCACAAGAGGTCACTTGTCAGGAGTACATCCACATAGGTCATTTCAAGCTTTTAAACAGATGACTGATGCTGTTGTTTTTCTGGTCTCGGATGATCCCGGCAGGACATATGGAGTTGCTGCCGGACAGATCAGAATGATGAGAAGCCCCACTGTCTGACTGAATGCAGCAGAAAAAGGCCATCTTTCAGCTGGGACAGCATCAGTCGCATGGTGAGAGCCATTCTACAGGGCTCTCCATCACTGAGCCAAGAGATGAACTGCTGGCAAATATTTGATTTACAGCGAGGGATAAACAACATACCGCTGCTGAAAATTAACTGACAGTACAGTACAGTAACGATGGCATATTCAATTAAATCTGGTTTCACAGGGGATTTATAGCATCTTCAATATTTCATCACAAAATCACGACAATATATGGAAGAAATAAAGCAGGAGAGACTCCTTGATGAAAGCTGCAGGTCAGTTTATGGCAGGGTCAGGCAGTGTTTGACAATCAATGTCCCATGTCCCGTCCTTTCAGTCATTCAGCAGAGTGCCCCACACTATCAGATGTCAGTCCAACAATCTGACCTCTCAGGCGTCTGTCCGCTCACATATTTGTCACTCAACGGCAAAACAACAGTGAGTCAACATTTAAACATCCCCTCTGATTAAACAGAGGCTGCAGGGGTTAGCATATTAGCTCTGCTGCTGGTGACCTGTCTCAATGGAAAAGGCCATTTCTGTCCAAAACATCAGCTGTTATCTAATGAATTAATGGGGAAATCTGCAAACTCTACCCTGCTCCATGATTTATTCTTTAGGTAGGTGTCATACTTCATTATTTAGACTGATTTATGCTTTGAGCACTATTTTGTCAGTCTAGAACAAGAACAAGTGATGTTGAGGTCTAGTGTCTGTCCTGCAAATCTGCTCAAACCTTATCATCCACATTAACCGTTTAAAAACTTATTTCCAGAATTACAGGAAAGGCTTAACTGGTAAGAGGTAAATGCAACTATTTTGATGCTAAATAGTATGATCTAAGTGTTTGTGGCTGCATCTGAAGGCCTCAATACACCACAAACATTTGCATATGAATGAATATAAAAACAAATGTTGGTTGGCCATTTCATATTGGTTTGGTGTCCATTTTTACACCAAAACTACCATGTATGTGCAGGATTTTTTAAACGTGGGCAAACCCACTAAAAATAGGCAACTCACCCCTTTCCCCCCAATGCACCAGAAAGCCAAGACTCAACTCATGTGTGCAGGAGACCAGAGTTTTAAAAGTGTCTGTGTTCAGCTCTCAGTACTTTTATAGCTTCTAACTGAATCTCTGTGGTTTGAAGTTTAGTTCCTTTCCTGTGTTGCTGTTTGTACTTCCAAGTATCTGCTTTATTTTACTTTTTCATGATAGGAGTTGTGTTAAGTTGTTGCTGATGAAAACCCACCCTGATATCACTGAAGACAAAAGCCAGATGTTGGCAGGTGTTGGTGGGGTTTTTTGTCCACTGTAAAAGGGGCTTTAGTTTTGTCATTTTTTTGATAGTGTAAAAAATCTGATCATTTTTGTGACTCCTATTGCTTTATTCCAATCAGGATTAATATATTCTGAGTTTTTGTGTGTAGATACTATTAGGGTTGAGTTCTGAAAGCTGCTTTCATTCATCCAGATTCTGGTTAGCAAAGCAGAAGAGCGCCCTTTATTTGTCCCACTTCATTGTTAATTATTTTACAAATAGGCTTGTATGCACACATGCAGTTTTGTGAGAGAGGTGGTAGAGTGATGGATGCTGCCCAGAGACAGGCGCCCTAAGCATTTGGGGGTTTGGTGCCTTGCTCGAGGGCACCTCGACAGTGTTGACAGCTGGACTTGAACCGGCAACCCAGGCCAAGTCCTTATGAACTGAGCTACTGCCTTGGTTATTAGCAAAGAACAGCTTTTTATTTAATGTTATTTATTCCATAATGACAAAAATAAAACTTTTGGCTCCAAAACATTACTGTATAATGCCACTTTACTACTACAAGAGGAAAATGTGTTTTTGGAATTCAAGACCAACAAAGTGGTGACTCTATCTTGGCAAACGCTTGGGTGATGATCATCGGGAATCTCTTGGTTAAACGTAATGCTTATTGTACCAATATTTTAATCTCTGATAACGATCAATGCTTTAAAAGCATGGTGATCAGCAATGGACTAAAAAAAATACAACAAAACTGCTAGACTTATAGTTAAATACCATTTTAACAGCTGATAAAGAGATAGCAGCTCCAGCAACCAGATTTTTTCTTACAAATAGGGCATTATATAACTAAAAGTGGTGCTGCTGAGAAAATGCTGTTTCAACAACCAGGGAAGGTGTCTCTTAGTTTGTATATGATGTAATGAGTGCTATATCTCCTTATATCTACACAGAGGATTACAGGTGTATGGGAGAAGGAATTGTTAGTGACTATTATTTGGGTATTTGTAATCATGCCAAAAAGATATCCATCTGTACTCGGACAGAGGCAATCCAGTTTAGAAAACCTATATTTAACACCTCACTTTCTTTCTGTGTCTCAAATGACCACTGTTTATAGTCATGTCATAAATTGCATAAGTACTGGTCTGAGATGTTGTGTGAAATGGAAAAAAATATTTAACATTTAGAAACTGACCCAAGGTGTTTGATTTCAGGCCGCACAAGTAGACATATAACTACTGTAGCCAGCAGAAGCTTATGTAACATTCTTACTTCTGCTTCTAGGAAAAATATATTATTATCACAGTGGACTAGTGATAAGAGCCCTTCTGTTAACAGCTGGTGTAAAGTTATATTTGAGCTGCTCCCTTTGGAATATCTTACAAGTGTTCTACATACCAAAGCAGATCAGTTCTACAAAGTCTGGCAGCTGTATCTGAATTATGTTGGACCTGATTTTTCTACCATTGTTTTTAAAAGGAGGCTCTCTGAACATGAACTCTTATAACCTGTGACTTATCTTAT
The DNA here is from genome assembly GCA_027495735.1 of Lutjanus campechanus. Taxonomy (NCBI): domain Eukaryota; kingdom Metazoa; phylum Chordata; class Actinopteri; order Lutjaniformes; family Lutjanidae; genus Lutjanus; species Lutjanus campechanus. Next base: position 8,603 of record JAJHUR010108196.1, on the reverse strand, counting down.
TTTCCGTAACCTCATGTTTGTTGATCTGCTGATCAAGCTGACGGCTCTGAAAGGCAGCCTTTTACATCACATTTTGTTACTTGCAATACAGGTAACAGCGCTGGCTGTGCATGTAGGATGAAGTGGCTCCTTCAGACTTTTCTCTTTTAGTTGGTTATTTTTTTGGCTTTATTGCTGACACACACATCACCTATGACAGAAATGCACTCGTAGGCATTGGTAAATGAAAATGAGTTGGATGAGTTGGAGAGCAGTGGACCCTGAGACTATCAACAAATGCAGTCGGCATCTTTCAAACATGCAGTCAGATCAGCTGGATGCACCACGGCAGGTGACCACCCCAGGAGGAGTGGAGGTGAGTGGATAAAAGCCATGCTACAGCTGGGACTTAACGCTCCTCCTGGATAATGTCCAGGCACGAAAATGAAACAGTTGAAATGGGACTCAAACAGACCAAATGATGGGAAACCAGAGACTGTTGTGTCCCATACAGAGAGACCTGTTCTACAGCATCCTGAATCAGGCTGTTGCACCTGAGGGACAGATTGTACTCTGAGCTAACAGGATGCAGCACACAAGAGTTGGGGGAGGACTCTGTTGAATTATTTCCTGGGTGTATGTGAAGGAACTACAGTACAACTCTTATTTTTTTTGAACAGTCCTATGTTGTATAACGATAATAAATGTCCTTGGAGCCTTAAAATGGTTTCCTGTGGGTTTGCCTGCCAGACGGACACTACCGTTTTTATTCATACAGTGGAAACATCTTATAGTGGTCAAACTGATCACGATAAGTCTGATTAAATATCTAATTGACCAACTAACAGACAGCTTTACCAATTTTCCCTCATAAAGGGGCAGTTATAGAAGGCATCATGTGACAGGGCACAGGTGCTTTTTCTGTGCCTGTTCATTTTCTGTCTCCATCCCCAGCAAACTGTTTCTCCTTGTTTGAGTCGACTACACAAGGTAATCTGAGAAACACGAAGTTGCATCTTGTTGGCTTGTTTCTTGGCAGTTTGTCATGAGCTTTAATTGGACTATGTTTTTATAGTACAAAAAAGTACAAAAGCACAAAGTACAAAAAAAAAAAAATACTGTAGCTTTAAAAATCTATTTCATATGTTATTTTGTATGAAAAGACCCAAAATGAACATTGTAAGTGGACTACTTATCCTCAGTGACAGATTTACTGATGCTACATTACAATACATTAATTACAGAGACTACTGACATCTTTTTCTATGATTTCTGAGCTGGTATATGGACATACCATCTGAGATTATGTCCATTTAAGGAGGAATATCAGATGATAACACCAGAGAGGATAAGCTCAGCTTTTGTAGGGCTGCAGTCAACCAAAGAAAATCTTGGTCAACTGAAATTCTACCTATTCTTCAACCTATCAGTTGGTCAATGGGAAAAAAAAAAAACTGTCTCATCGCAAGATGAATTAAATCAGCCACAGAACACCGGGTGACTCCCTGGAAGCTAAATGGTGCTAATCACAGTGTTGCAAAGCTTTTTCACACAGTTATATTATTACCTTCAAATTTACATACAGCAGCAACGCAACTAAAGATTATTTTCACAGTCAATTAATCGTTTGATTATTTTCTTGATTAGTCACTTAATAGTTGTTTGCCTATAAATATCAGAAAATGGTTTTTAAAAAAAAAAAATGTTGATCACTGTTTCCCAAAGTGCAAGATGACATGGAATGTGTTTTTTGTCCACAACCCAAAGATTTTCAAATTACTGTTACAGAGGAGGAAAGAAACCAGAAAAAAAACACATTTAAGAAGCTGAATCAGAGAATTTCCTTTCTTTAAAAAAATTACTCAAACCAATTAAATTCAATAATCAAACTTAATCGATTTATTGTTGCAGCTGTAAACATGCACACATATGCATTACGCACACACCAATGACGAGGGTCACACCTAATGCAGCTCGCTTGAAGTTTGCTCACAGCTGTAGTGTAAACGTCCACAACAAGCAACATGACAGAAAGGTTACTGGCACCCATAATTCACTGATTAAAGATTAACACAGTTTCTCTTAACTGTCCCTCAATATTACAATGTTAGTTCAACACTGTCACATTAGCAACATGCTGGCACCAAATGCAACAGGAGTAAACTGAAACAACAGAAAACATGGGGTCGATGTAGAGATTTGTGCTGGTACTTTGACATGGTGTCAGTTAGTTTGGATCCAGTAAAGGATCAGTAAATAACCTGTCACTCAAAAATAAAATACACCAGGTCCACAGACGTCCTGCCCCCTGACAATAATGGATGAAGAAGTGTTTTTTCTCCGTTTAAAGTAACACCAGCGACTGTCCGACCAATGAGAACGTGATTAGACATGAGCATATCGACCAACCAATCGACCAACCGACCAGGAGGTGTCACCCCCACTGATCTGAATAAACTGTGAGGACAGGGGGCAGGATTTTCAATGCACATTGTTTTGCCTGCCTTTACTTATAATCAAGACCTGATTGGATTGGTTTCTTCTTTGAAACCACTCACACTTTTTAAGCATGAGGAAAATTAGCATGTTTCTAAATAAAAACAACAGACTGTGATTCTCTTCTAAACCCCCTGTGGTGCTATCAGGTAGAATATTTTTAACCTGACAGGAATCTTATGTGTCTCTACTTATTGTTTAATTCTGGCTGGATAATGTGCTGCTTGAGTCTCTCTGGTCATAAAAAAGAGACAAAATGAGACAGTCTGAAGACGTGTCTGCCAGCAGGAGTTAAAGCTGATAAAGTTTCTTAGTGATATAAAATGAAATTATCATCGCACTTATGATTAATTCACCTGCAACTCCAGAGCTAATTAAGAAGTAGTGCTGTTAGAAGCTGTGATGCTGAATGCACACTGACTGATTACTAATGTATCCCCCACCTCCAGCACAAAATAAACCATTCATTACTCATGTTTACATAAGACTAATGGCACACAGTGAACATCAAGTGATGTTTCACACTATTTAACAGATAAGTGCTCATACATCAACCTATGGGAGCGCTGGCTTGTCTTTTAAATCATTCAGGTCTAACCTGGATCTGTTTTATCACAGGTTTTCTCATGCTGGCAACGCTTTGATGAGAAGCGTTTTTGTTAAAGTGGGGACAATACTGCCAGGGACGCCACTCTTCCATCAGAAAAGAGTTCAGAACATCCATTAAAGGTGCATCTTTAATTTAGCTGATGTGATTGTGGCCAAATTACAAGATCTGCAAATACTCAGTCAACATTGTTGTATAATTTATAGAACCTCCAGAGACAAAGTGAAGGTTAACCTTTGTTTGAGGTTAAGATAAAGTCATGATGCATCCCAAGGATGAAGCTGATGGAAAAAGCAAAATTCTATATAAAACTCATCCAATGATGAAACATCTTATGAAAATGGACTATAAAATATTTAAAAGATGCCAGTTTGGCCCTGAAGGTGGGAGGAAGAAAACACAGGTCCCTGCCTATTATAGTGTGCTCCTCATCTCATGCACCCTCCACCTCCAGCAACATGTGATTGGATATTTTGGTGAAAAACAGCTGAAATGGCTTATATGTGATACATCCAGTATTAACATTTTTAACCACTTACTACCACATAATCCAGCTGACATTATGTGTCCCCACAACATGTACTCATCGTCAGTGGTGGAGGAAGTATTCAGTTACTTGTTTAAGTAAAAGTACTTATATCAAATTTGTAAATCACCAGTTCTCACCAGACAAATCATCAAATCAAATCTTTTTTTAAGGTGAAAATGTATTTATGTAAAGATTTACATATGTAAAACATTACATTATATATTATTTTTTGTTCTTTTGGTTTGCTTTTTTTTTCAATTCCCAAACTCACTCTGTGCCAGAAAACACCCGTCCCAGACAACAACTTAATGTGTGTTAAATGTGTGTGTTAAGTGCAAATGTGTCAAGTGTGTTAAAAGCCTTCAAAATCTAAAACTAACAATACCTACAGATAACATAGTGTTTAAAACAATGATTATAATGGCTCATTTTTACACCTATTTTATATGAAAATGTTGGTCCTTAATTTCCATCAACTTCATCAGATTTTACAAAAACCTGATTTAATCAGGAATAAAAAGGGTTAGCTACACCCTAAGTACGGTGGCCGACAAGTACAAACGCGCTGCATATACAGACAGGCGCTGCAAATACAGAAACGCGCTGCATAAACAGAAACATGCTGCAAATACAGAAACGTGCTGCAAATAAGAAAACAAATGCAAAAAGAAAACACCACATATTCAGTCATACAACAGAAGTGCTCCAGGCCTCTAGGGGCAGTGCTGAGCTTCCACCTGAGAGACAGACAACGGACGTATCAACATATCAACAGTAATAGATGAGGGCCACATGTGGAAAAAAGAAAGAAAGAAAGAAAGAAAGAAAGAAAGAAAAAGAAAAAAGAATACATACTTTTTTATGTAGCCTCTCCCGACTCCAATTTTCCTCCCACCAATAACTTTCTTCTTCTCATTCATTCATCTGCTCCACACGTTGATACGTCCGTTGTCTGTCTCTCGGGTGGAAGCTCAGCACTGCCCCTAGAGGCCTGGAGCACTTCTGTTGTATGACTGGATATGCGGCGTTTTCTTTTTGCATTTGTTTTCTTATTTGCCGCACGTTTCTGTATTTGCAGCACGTTTCTG
>JAJHUR010108195.1:0-18895 GCA_027495735.1 Lutjanus campechanus | reverse complement strand
CCTTTTAACTAATGTTAATTAATGGAGCCTTATTGTAAAGTGTTACCTTTTGTTTTAAGGACCTGTGGCTAAATGTCTCACATATGCTTAAGATGAAAAATGTTGCCAAGCATCAAAAATTTAAACTTATTTAAATATTTTATTCTTTAATGTCACATCCGTAGGGAAATAAAATGTTAACTGACTTTTAGACTCAAGTAGCTGTTGAGTTTCCTCTGCAGCTGAGTTTATCTCTGGTGTCGTGTACTGATCTGGAAAAGAAAAAGCCTACGTAACCCCCCACACCCTTAAGGAGTGGTTTCACAGCCAGGCACAGGGAAACAGCTCTAAAATACAGAGAAAATACCCTGTACTCATAGCAAGGGTGCCTTGGCCATGCGTGAACTGATGCTGATGACATTCACATGTAGCTGTGATGCCTGAGTGGCTTAAGTTGCTCTGAGGGTCTGTGCAGAGGAGCTTGAGGATGCAAGAAGCACAGAGACATATTTTAACACGGCCAGACAAATACTTTGGTGGTATTTCCTCTGTCGTGGGCTATGAGTGAAAACTTAACCGAAATATACACGTGATGTTGGGTGGGGCAGGGGAAGTTAGACAACGTGAAATGAAATTTGGGTTTCAACACCTAAGCTCTGTCGCTCGGTTACTACAATTAGTGCGGCTGTGTAGGACGGGAGGTAGATCAGATCGATCTCCAACTCCTCCAGTCTACATGTCCAAGTGTCCTTGGGGAAGATGCTGAACCCCAAATTGCCCTTAATTTGTCTGTGTGAATGGGTGAAGGTGACATGTTGTAAAGTATTTGACAGACTAGAAAAGTGCTTTATAAAATCATTTTTGAGCTTGTGTTAAATGTGCATGTGACCATTTTTTTAAAATCACGAAGGCACAACATTTTTTTTTACATTTAATCCAAAAGGGGTAACTAATAATATATTGATGTTACTAATACAGTATATTAAAGCTCAAAGCACTCAAGTTCATTTCAGGTGTCAGCGATGATAAACACATCACAATAACTGAATGTCCGCATAATGACAGCATTCACATGAAATATTTACACTCCGTGTTTTTAGAGTTCTCTGCACACTTCCTGTCATATCTTCAACTGTTCTATAAATTAAAGGCATAAAGGTCCAGAAAAATACATAAAAATGTAATATTAAGCTTTAACAGAAGCAAACAACCATAAAAGCAGAAAATAGCACTTGGTAATTGCCAGAAAACTAAATTTAAGTAAATAGTTTCTGTATCCTCGAGTTTACAGTCATTTGACGAGCTGTGGCAGGAAGGACATTAAGCTGGTGAAGTTTTTATCATGAACATTCAAAACAATATTCGTATTAAAATCCAAGATGGCAGCTTGCATGGACAAAGACACTGGCCATGAGCAAGGGGTTGTTATTTTTTCATATGTTGCACTTTGGGAGAAGTTTATTTTTTACAAAATAGCTTTTTAAGGTTGATTTTACGTATTCTTGTTGAAAATTACATTTTCACAACTTTGATAATCAGGCAGTGAATGTCTGTATCCTGGAGGATACATTTCCCATATAAGAGTATAAAACAGGGATCATCACTCACAGATATACTTATGTTTTGAGGCCTATACTCTGCAGATGATCAATAATATGGAGGTGTGAAATATTGATTACTCTTCTCTGTACTCTGCAATGTGTATTAATGATTAATTTGCCAGTGTAAAGATGTTTTCAGGGTATTTGTGTCAGGAGTTTCTACAGTTGAAGAAAGAGAAGAGAGAGGTGAAGTCTGTAGTTGGGATATTGCTCTTGTAAAAACAGGAATAAGTTGATATATTGTTGTTTATTCAAAGATTAGACTTGTTTCAAGCATTCTAAATATATATGAATATCTTATTTTCACTTTTAGTTCATTAATTGTTTGCGAGATGTTTAAAACGTTGGCACATGAACTATTAAAGAAGTAGATAATGTTAAATGTACACCTCGAATGTGCAATATATCCTAGGAGATAAATGGTAAATTGGAAAATAAAGGGTTTTTTGTGTGTTTGTTTTGAAAAAAAAACATGAAATTTCATCATTTTAGGGCGTTTGTAAACAGATTAAACTGATGCTAAAAGTGGTCGTCCAGGTGGACTAATAATGCTCAATCCCAATGAGTTCTGGTTCAAAATCACTCCATATTTACTTAATAATGCACCACATGTACTGTCAGACAGTTTATGAGTGTCCTTTTAAAAAAAGATCCCACAAAGCAGTGACAAACGTAGTGCCTGGACACTACTTTTCTTTGCAATCCCACAATGCAAGACTTATTATAGATGTGAAGATGACAGTTATGCATCATTACACCTGCCAGCAATGACAGAAAATGATGATGATGATTAGTAGGTGTCAGAAATTACAGACTTACTGCGCACTACAGAGCAAACCACAATTGTTTATGGGCTGTCTAGGGAACAGCAACTGAGTGAGCGAAAGAAAGCTTTCAAACAAAGTACACCTGTTGCAAGAGCACAAAGTCTTTAAGGTCCGTTGTCTCCATTGCCAGGAAAAGCACACCATGCAGATTTCTCTTTACATTGTTTGGAACTGGTTTCCTGTGGCTACCTGACTTTGCGGTGGTGGAACAATCCCAAATACATGTGATGATACGTTAAGATGGCAGTAACTGTACGACATGTCACTGGCTTACATGAATTCTGATTAGACCTTTGTCTCGTTGTCCTCCTCTTGTCTTGCCTTGAAACGAATAAACCCCCCCACCCTCTCACGGTTGAGCAGAGGCCAGTATAAAAGGAATCCATCCCATTTGCTGTCCTCCCACAAACCTTAGCTAATCAATGTACACCTTGGACAGTGATTACAAATCAGCCCTCTTCAACTCCACCAGGAAGCAAAGACGCCCACATCCTTGACATTACTGTCTTTCAGAGCCTGTAGTGGGCCCACTTTAAAAGTTAGATACTGGTATCTTATGAAACTAGATGATCTGAGAAGATCTATTCACACCAACCATGTCATGCTTAGCTTGTTGGCAAGGGGGATAAATACCGCTACAAAGTATACTACATGTCACTGAGAGAAAAACTGGCCTTTTAAAAGCGGTTTCTTGACTGCTCAGGTCAAGATATTTGAATGAAAATTGGTTCCATGGGTCCCCGAGAGTCTCTCCTCTACAGGCATGTCCACTTTATGCTAATCCTATGTACCTTTGTGGGAGGAAAAAAATCATTATAAATGTGATATTTTCACGCAATTTTAATATTTCAGCATACTGGAGTCCCTCAACAGTATTGGAATTGCATAAGCTGACTTGAAATGCTGAAAGCTGAGACTCTTGTGGATTTCATGAGCCCAGTGGCATTAATGTGTAATGATGAAATGATCCCCACAGTAGCCACTTCATTGAGACCATTTTTTGAAACTTCTCTGTATAAAATTAGCTATTTTATACAATACAAACAGAAACTAGAGACCTGTAGCATTCAAAGGATGTATGACTCTCCCGGGTATATTGACAATATGGAGGTTTCAGAAGTGCTCGCCATCTATTCGCAAAGAAAATGCAATTCTTACAGAACTCTCCAAATTTCAATAGTTTTTGACACCAAATCGCAGCAAGAATTTTGCTACGGTGTTCCTCAATGTCTTGGTATCTTATTGTGGTATTCTGGGGGGGATTTCTGACCATTTTATGAATTCCGCAGTGGTGGTGCATATGGTGCTGCAACAACGGTTTTCAAAGTGGGAGGCGGGCTCCCACTCGTTTCATCGGTGGATCAGTAAATGGCGGTGAAAAAATATTACGTTATATTACATCAGTTATTAAAAAAGGAGAACACAAAGAATAACCTAAATGTGTGTGATTGGGTTAAAGAGACAGTTCAGAGATACAGTAATTCTGGCCATGCCTTTGGACAGATCTTTTTGGTTTTTTGTTCAGTCTAAAGTCAAGTCAAACAGGAATATTAGGCCATCTTGGCCCAACTGTTGAATGTCTGTGGGATCAAATATCATAATGGTCCCAAAGCCATGCATGAATTGAGCAAAACTAAGCAAGTAACTAAGGGTTGGCTCCCAAGCTTCATCTGAGGGGAGGCCGGCAGTTTCAGACTTTGAAAGATAGAGCGTGGGAATGGCCATTTATACTTCAGACATAATGTTTTAAGACTTTTACACTTTAAGCTTTCAAATGCAAATAGGTGCCTAACCAAAACCCTACAGATTTATGGCTAGAAAAAGCTGACACAGTGCTGAGCTGCATCTCATACCACTTCCATGTAGCATAATACTGTTGACCTGGTATCTCCTCCTGAAGACCCCATGTACCCGCCTCCAAAGGCAACAAATGGGTCTATGGTGAGGCATACTTGCTCCTGTTTTTCATTGCCTTCTCCCAGTTTTACATTTGTCCCATATTTCTCCCAATTTCTGACAAATTTTCACAACTTTTTTTTCCTCCATTTTTGCTATCACAACCTGATTCTGGCACTGCACAGCATATATAAGCCCTGCAGCTCTGAAAGTCTTCTGTTTCTACCTGGACAACAATACAGCTGCACCGATTGTTGTTTAGTGAGAGGACAACTGCTTGCGCCCACTGTATCCAGTTCTCCTCAATATATCCATGCTTGTGCCTCATCCTGAGTGAGATGGAGAGAGAAATAAAGTGTACTACAAGGAAGAAATACTCAAATACTCGAATTTCAGTTCAGTTTCATATGGAAAGGGTCACATTTTTTCTACGAGAAACCAAACTAACATAATACCCTTAGGAAAAGAATTGTAAAATAATCATTTTCTGTGTTACTGTGATCAAATCTGAAATTGGACTAGCTAAGGCCCATTGTGTAAAAGTCATCAGAACAGCAGGAAGCAAAGTCTACGAAACTCAGGTTTTTCTGGGAAAAGACCTGCAGACTCTTCACTTTGGTTTCGAAATCCTCCCTATTTTTGAGGTCTCGAAGTTGGCAGTCAATGGGGGGGTGTGGAAGAGATCAAAACTGACTAAATACATCATGATCTGATCCCAGAATATGCAAGAAGACCCACTGAGGAGCTGAATTCTCAGCATCATCATTTATTTAAGAACAACAATCTGATCTTAAAGACAGTGAAATGAGAACGGTGGATTGTACAAGATAAGAGTTTGCTCCCCTGAAATATTTACTCTTCCCTCTTTTAAAAGCCTCTGCAATCTCTCCCTGATTGTGCCTGAGACCCCCTTTAAAATTACAGGAGATAGACAAAGGATCAGATATGTATTAGACAACACACTCCAGGGCCAGCCTCCTGCAAAGAGCTGTGTGTTGTCAATGTGTGTGTGTGTTTGTCTGCAGTATTTGAAGCCCACAGTGCCATCAGGCTCTCAAAAGAGGAATTGCTACTTTCTCCCCCTCCCTCCCTCCCTCTGTCTCCTCTCCAGTCTCAGAGACTTAAATCTGATTTTATTTCTTTATTTGCTATCAGCTTGTCGGTGAAACATCTGCATGTTGAAAGGATAACGTGGGATATTTTCTGTATATTCGCCCTAAGAAGACATTCCCTGCTCTGAAATGTGTCCTTTGCGCGTGTGCCCGTGCGCCTGTGCGCGCGTAAACGTCTGTGTGCGCGCTAACTGGGGAGGCTGAAATCTGGACAGACAAATCTGGACAGATAAGGCTGGTTAACAAAACGTGTCTAAATACACAAACCAACGAATGAACAGACTGCATCAAACAGATACAGGCAAACACGGCACACACACGCACCCACACAAACACACGCTCACAGTTCTGCCACACACTCACACTTGAGTAGGACACCGGGCAGAGTGCGTTCCGCCGATCATCTCCGTCCCTCCCTCCAGCAAGCGGATTGCCTGTGCCACTGACGACAGCCAGGCAGTCACACACACAGCGCTGGGAGTGTGAGGCTGTGTGTGGAGAGACTGCTGCATCAAGGAGGAGAGAACTGTGTGCGCTCGCAATCGGGAACGCTGCGTGGGAGTTGTTCTCTCCCTCTACCTGCCATTTGCATTCCTTCTTTCTTCTCCACACTCATCCTCGGACGGCGCGCAGGGAGTCCCATTAACGAGGGAGGATCGCTGCCGTGTGTGTCTTGTGTGTGTGTGTCTGTGCGTGTGTGGGTTGCCTGTTTTAACTACAGCTGTCATCTTTAAGAACCGCGGTACCGCCGTTTGTGGAGAAAACTCCTTGGAAATCTGCAAGAAAACGGCTGGCTGTTGTCTTTTCTTCCCCCCTCCTCCCTCGTCTTTTTTTTTTTTTTCTTTTTTCTTTTTTTTTTGAAAGCTGTCTTTCAAGGCGATGGACTTGAGATAGTGCGTCTCAATTTGAGTGTTGGTGGCTGGGAGTTGCCGTCGGGGAGAAATGCGAAAGGATGCTTGGAAGCAGTGAAGGCTACAGCAGGTGAGTGTCCGATTAAGGGCGCAAAAATGGGGCTCTTATATGTTTGTGTCGATGCAGTTTAATGTGGGCTGAGGCCAAGATTTTGGAGAGCTGGATACCCAGAATGCAGCTAAACCCCAGTCTCCCTGGGTTTACTTTGAAGATCCCTCAAAATATGTGAATTCTTGTGGCGACATCAGTGCAACTCCTCGGATCTCGTTCCGATGTCAAAACGGCTAAAATGCGCCCGCAAGTCCGCGATGATGAGGGCACAATCGGTTGACAGACAGGACAGAAAAGCAAACGGGGGACTTGAGTGTTGGTTAGGCGCGTCCTCTGCAGGTAAAAACGCATCTAATACACTCAGATTGGGAATTAATTTATAGATTTGTTATCCGTGCACATTTCGACAGTATAATCTCCTTTTTCTGATCGTTTCTCTGTGTATGGGTGCTTGTCTGGGGAGAACGAAAGCTTAAGAAGCCATTAATCAAATGTAATTGTCCCGCGAATGTGAGCGTGCGTGCGCGCGTGAGAGAATTGGGAGTGTGCGTGCGCGTGTGAATGTGTGTGAGTGTGTTGCAAAATGTTATCTTAATCTAGCCTTTATTTGGCCACGTATGGGCTCTGCTGAGATAACATTTCTCATTGTGGGGGAGTGTGAGGCAGTCGTGATCCTCCCCATATGCCATTTTATTCATCTGCAAAGATGGCTATCTAAATGGACAGTGTAGAAAGGCAACGCAGGGCTTCTGCTGCGTTTTATTGATCCCCAGAAACGACTTTGGGAATTTTTTTTGTTTTCAACCAAACGGCAGTCATGGGATCTATATATAGCTGCGACAGGACACAGGATCAAACTTGTGTGTGTGTGTGTGTGTGTGTGTGGTGCCACACACCGTCTGTTGTTTGTTATTCAAGGCAGCATTTGAAGAGAATAATATGACAGTGGCCCCCTGAAAATGTTTCCCCCTCCCTTTATTGTCCAGCACTGTCTGTTATAATGACACACCAAAAAAAAACAAAAAAAAAACATTTGCAGCAGAGTATCAGAAGACTGTGTGATGCTGTGCCTGCGGACATTCATAAAGTGCTGTAGCTCTATTGGTTATAAATAGCCGGAGGGAGCGGACTGCCAGATAGAACAGGAGCAGCCTCCCGTAGCTCGAGCAGCAGCAGCAGCATCCTCTCAGGCTTTATCAGGGCTCACAATCCAAGATGATAGATAGAGCTGATACACTTTGAGATATCACACGGATGCACGGGCAAGGGTGTGGCGCAGGGGGCCTCATAGGTGCATCGTATCCAGCCTATCCTGGAGTTCTTTGTTTTCCACAGTGTCATGCACTCTCCTCATTAGAAAAAAAAAGTCTATTTGTTACCCGGGTATGGATAGGCACAAAGCAGCTATTTGGCTATTCACTCCAGACCCCCTGATTATAGCAGATTGACTATTAATAAGAGGTTATGGTGGATGAATGAGTTAAAGGCAAGACTGTCTGACAGGAAAGTGGGGTTTGATTTGACAGTAGTGTGAAATTACATGTCAGTGGTACCTTTTATTGACAGTTTTTATTTTTTATTTGTTTTTGTATTTATGTATTTATTTGCAACAAGATTACTTGGTTAGGGTTTATGCAACAAAGCTATCTGGTTAGGTTTAGGAAACAAAAACTACTTGCTTAGGCTTAGGCAGCAGAACTACATGATTAGGTTTAGGCAACAAAGCTACTTGGTTATGTTTCCGCAAAAAGTACTTGCTAGGTTTAGGCAACAACAGAACTTGATATAGTTTACGCAACAAAACTGTTTGGTTTGGTTTGTAACAAAACTACTTGGCTAAGTATAGGCAACAAAACTAATTGGTTAGGTTATGAAGCAAAACTGTTTGGTTAGGTTTAAGCAACAAAGCTACATGGGTGGGTATATGCAAAAAAAACCCCACCTGATTAGGTTTAGACAACAAAACTACGCAATTAAGTTTGGCGATAAAACTACTTGGCTAGGTTTGAGCAACACAACTGCTCAGTTAGGTTATGAAATAAAACTACTTGGTTAGGTTTAGGCAACAAAACTACTTGATTAGGTTATGAAATAAAATACCTGGTAGGTTTAGGAAAAGATAATGGGTTGTCTCTGCTGTGCAGGTGTAAATAACCTTTGTGACTATTTACACCCTGGTTATTGTTGGCTATGGACATCTGGGTGCTTGTCTCTGGCATGCTCTGTACACCAAAATGCAAATAGCCACACCAGCTGTTCCATCCTGGGTGCGAATAGCATCTGTCTAAAATAAAAAAAAACCTTTTAGTTTCTCTCTGAGGATGTTTTTGGCACTCAGCAGTGACTTCAGACTGACCTTATTACACCAGATGTTCTTCTTTAATCCCTCACAGTGGCACTGCATTCCAATAGGTTTATTTCACTTCACTTACAGACTTAACGCCCTGTTTTTGTCAGGTTTTTTTTTCTGTTGATCTCTTTGATGGCTGAGATGTTGCTGACTTAATCATGGCTGCCTTGCAACAGCTAAGAGGCCGCCGAAGTGTGTGATCTGCTTCGTCCACACGCCCAGGCTGCCTTCATTAAACAAATGTGCGGCCGCTGACCTTGGCTACCTACCAATTGTCAATAGGATTCACCTCTCTGCCCTGCAGTAGGCTTATAGAACACATGTAACACGGAGCCTCCTCCTTCCCATCCTCCAACATTATGCTGCTGTTGACATACTATATTGAATTACAACACGTTGATCAATGTTTGCAATAAGCTAAACCTCTACATAGTGGCCAATATAATGCAGTATCAGATGTCACAGGGAAATCATGCTCCTCATAACAGCATTATATTTCCGTGAAGTATGGTCACATCTTGGCATGTTTGTAATTTAATCTCATGTAGAAAAGATGGAGCAGCAAACCAATAAGACCAGCATAAGATCGTGTGTGTGCTGCATTTTAATCAGTCGTGAAAGGAATCAGCTGCACCATAGATTTGTCAGCAGACCGGGGCAGAGGAGCAGTCGAGACAGAGTGGGTGGTGGCGGTGGTGTGGACCGTGATGTTAGCGCGTGATGACTGATCACAGGCCTGCCTTCTCACAGCACACTAAATGACCAATAGTGTTGGTGAGCGGGCTAATGGTGGGTTATGACGTGTTAGCATGTCTCTTGGAGACACTCATCCTGGGTGTAAAGCTGACACCTACTGCATTGACAAGGTGTTTATTAGCTCCCAGTTGTGAGGCCATGAAGCCTACATAATGCTACGATGACACAGTGCTGAGAGTTTTCACCCGGGATGGCAATTATGTTGTTTTCATAAGACCCGGCTGCCATTCCACTTGATGCCACTGCCTTGATACGTCGATGCCCGAGGCTGGAAGGCATGTTTATAAAAGGCCTGCGGTGGGATCATAGTCGTCGTTTGATGGGAGGGGGAGGGAGGTTCTTGTTCACAAGTCACTGTTGTCCTTGGTGGATGTCTTTTGAACTAGATAAGCAGGAAGAGCAGCTGCAAGGGCTGTCTTGAAGCCATCAGCATTTTTTTTTTTTTTTGGTCTTTCTTTCGAAGGTTCAGCAATGCAAGTGTTGCAGAAAGTGTGGCACAAGCACATGGAACAGCTTCTTAACAATATCAACAAATATTCAGCTAGTTTGCAACAACATTAACATAATGACAACATATTATTAAAGGTTGTAACAAAGTGTTTTAATATTTAGGGGGATCTGTTGTCAGACATAGAATATGATATTCATATAAACATTTTCATTAATTTATAATCACCTGAAAATAAGAATTGTTGTGTTCTTGTTATCTTAGAACGAGACATTTTTCTAAAAACCAGACAATGTTCAGTGACTTTTTCTGGACCAGTACTCTACGCGAGCTGTTCTCATTTTCTTAATACTAGCATACTAGTATCAAAGTTTAAAATTCTGGTATTGTGACATCTCTAGTTTCTACAGTAGCCCAGAGCGGACAAACTAAACTCTGGCTCTAGATATGGCCTCTGATGCTCCCAGATGCTTGGCAGGCGAGTTTGTTGCAGCTAGATGCCTCTGAAACATACGCACTGGTCCTTTAATCAACAAAAATGTTCATACTGCATGCATCAGTTAAATGTTAACTAACAATCTTACAATACTTTTTAAAATCATCTATATATATTTTTTTTTAAGACTATTTTCTTGCAAAGATTCCGAATCTTGAAATACACTATCCAGCCATAGTAACAACAGCGTTATTCAAAAGTCAGCTGTGACTTGAGACATTATATTTATTTATTAATATGTAATTGGAATGATGATCTTTCCCTTTTGTTAACTGAAGTGCTTTTATTGCCTAAACCAACCCCAAACTATTATATTTTCTCATCTTAATCAGAGCGGCCTTGAGTCTTCTTGTTAAAATCCTTAACTTTGTAAGGCCGTCATTGACCCCAGCCTGCGTGCGAATTAAGCACGTTAAATAAATGTATTGTTTCAAAGAAACATCAGTGAACATAATCCAGGCAAGAATACCACAATGTAGTAATGCAAACAATTTAATAATATACAAATTTCCAGGAGAGAGGGTTGAAAGATTATTTCACTTGTTTCCCCTTTCACCAACCTGCCCCAAACTGAGTGTATCTTATGAAACACCATGTGATTGTGTCTTATAACGCAGCAGCTGGTTGTCATGCATGGGTTTCCGCACAGATGGACTCTATTGTGCTGAACCGTGTCCAACAAAATGTGGTTTTATTCTTTGCAACAGTGTCCATGGTAGGAAGTGTTTCTCTTTTATTGTTCTCATAATGGCTGCGGGCCTCTTGGTGACCAAAAATCAAAAAGCTAATTTTCTCAGCTCCAAACAAATCACACTGTTTTAATAAAGCTCTATCGACTATCTACTCATTCACTGTACCCAGGGTTACAGTAAATGCTGCTTTGTATAAACACACATTTGAGCATGCAACTGTTGATCTCCACTTTACCTTCATCAGTGCGATAGTGGCTTTCACTGTGTCATTTCTGATATCAAATTTGTTGAACTGTGATTGCATTGCCCTTAATCTTCTGACGCTGGACACATTAACGTAATTACTGTATACACTAATCCAGAATTTACACAAAATTGGCAACCTTGTATCTATCACATAAATGATGCTGGGCACAAAACTGCAAATAGATTGTTCCATATGGTCAAAATCATGAAATGCTGCAGAAAAAAGCCACATCCTCCTGTCAATGGCTTTTATTTTAAGTGGCTGTGTGACACATCTTCCAGGGCTCATTCTAATGAAAAGCAAAGGAACAGGAATTTCTAAAGGGACCACTCACGGTTATGACTATATTAGTATTTGAATTAGTGCTGTAAGTGAAATGTCATTGCACAGTACAGCCTTGTTAGAGGCATGTCAGAGGCATGTCTAAATGCCATTCCGTCACATTAGCCCGTAGAGTCCATTCACCTTTAAAAGGATTCATGTTAGAAAAGCTCATACAAGTGCAGCTAATTCTGATCTGCCTCACAGTGTTGTGAAAAATGTCTTTAGAGAATTTCTGCAAAAGGTGCCTTTAGAGAGCGAGTTCACCTTTTATGCTTGTGTGAAAAATCAAGGTGTCCACAAAGAAAAGCTGGATTACCATATGTTTTCAAACGGCAACAACCAGCAGAAATGGATTTTTGGCGAGAGTATGACAGAGTACTGTACCTCCACAAGCCATGACCCTCTCCAGTCGACATGTAAACACAGCATCCTTAAAGATTTTATTCTAATGAGGCTTGACCGTTGCATAGCATTTTGATGATCTCTTGAATTTGCCTTTTAGAATATGAAATTATATTTGAAATCTTTCATGCTAAAAAAGATGCAAATTTCTTGTGGTTGCCAGGGTTGAAATAACATCCTGCCATACACCACTTGGAGTCCCTTGGAGGATGCATCATTAAAAAATGTATTGATGGCAGACAATGTTTGGGTCAAGGGTTGGGGAGGTGTTATTGTGCTTGCTAAGGCTCCTCACCAACCCTCTGGAGAGGACATTTGTATTCACAGCATAGGGACTAATCAGTGCCTGTGCTGGCGCCCCTGTTGCCAGGCAGACTATAACTTAGACACCCATCTTTTAGATGACTGCGTGAATGACACATATGTCACTCTACTAAGCTGTTAGTGGGTTGTGAATGACATCAGCTGAGGGTATTGACTGGCAGCTTGGGTGGGAAACTAGAGCTTAAACACCTGAACACCCATATTACGGCTGAATAATGAATTGAAATATTATCAGAATTGCAACATGGCCAAGTGCAATATCCAAATAATGTGTCCCAGCCTCCAAATCCCATTCTCCAGATGTATAAGAACATGCTTGTTTGGAACAGACCCAAACAAAAATCACATCTTCTATTTTTTTATATGATTTTAGTGAAAATGAAATGCAAAAAAATTACCATTCCTACTAAAGTTGGGAGTCATAATGCAATCAAAATATAATGAGCACATAAAAGGTTTATTTCTCCTTATTTCTCCTTTGCCAAGATAATCCAGCTACCTGACAGGTGTGGTATATAGAGATGCTGATTAAACAGCATGATTATTACACAGGTGTGCCTTGGACTCTTCACAATAAAAGGCAACTATAAAATGGGCATGTTGATCTTAGAAAAAGATATTTATTAGACACTGAACTATGGCTGTTTTACATAGGGCCACGGATACCAATTTTTTTTCCCCAGGAGGGCAAAGTCAAGACCCGCCCTACTCTGCCTCTGATTAGTTTACCCTAAAATTCTTACCCTAACCCTAACCAATCACTCATCGTGCCTAAACCTAACCAACTCAACCAATGAAGGCAACAAGTACTCAGCAATCAGAGACAACAGCCACAGTTCAGTGCCTAATAATGTCTTTTTGTTTTTCAAGATACAATTGCACATTTTCGTGCGGCCTTTTATCGTGATCAGTCCAAAGCATGTTAATGGCCTCTCTTGACAAAAGACGAGTGTTCACGAACACGAATTTTAAACAAATTTGTGAACAAAATTTGAGAGAGAAGCAAAAGAAGTCCTAGATCTTTTGCTTTAACTTATGAAAATGGGGGCTAAAACAGAAGTGCACAATGGCACAATGAGGTTAAAAAAAAAAGTCATATTGCGCTTATTTTGACTGAAATTGTGATTGCAACATGGTGAGCAGGAATGGTCATTTTGCATCATTTTCATTTTAACTGAAAAAAAACAAAAAACTATTAAAATCACGATGATGCAAAATTTGTTGGGGTTTGCAAACAACAAATATATCTTCTTACATCTGGAGAGAGAACAAGATTTGACACCTATGCAGCACTACAGTGCTTCATTATAATGTTGTTCATTACACATTTTTCCTTTCACAGCTTCTGCGATCTGGATATTACATTTGGCCAGATTGCAGTTTCAGTCACATTGTGATTAACTCTGCAGCCCTACTACATAAGAAATATACTATGATTGATTCAGGGAGCATGCAGTACTGTTGGTTATACTTCAAATGTATAAGCTGGACACAAAAACTACATAGAATCGCCTAATGTGATGTTTTTTGGGTGTGAATTCCATATCCATTGTTGTTTACAATGCATCTCCATCTGTGCACAATGAGCATTATTGTGCCATTTGATAGTCGCACATGCATTTATAACAAGAGTCTGAATAAATTGTTTTGCAGTGGTGATGATTAGTATTGTTCGGCAAAATTACAATATGTTGCATCTGTTCTACTGAAAGCGTCTATTCAAACGGTGCTATTCAGTGGTGACTGGAGTCCCAATAGTGGGACAATAGCAGCCCCACTTATACAGCCAACACTTGAATGGAGCATATGATATTTTCCATAAGTGGGAACAAGATATGTGTTTGTGCCCCACCTCGCTGATGTAATGGCTGTTAAAACACCCTGTCGAGATCCAGAGTTCACCGAGTTCGGCGTTTAGGTACAGCACTAGCACTCTCGACTGTCTAACCCTTTGTCTAGTAGGCTGACCGAGGATCTACTTGGAAGTGAAGTTGTCATTTTACACCAGATCTGCTGCAGGTCTCCTCTGGTTTCAGAAGCGAAAGTAGCAGCACAGCGGTTTAAAACGCATAAATTACTCAGTTTTAGATTTCTCTTGGGTAGTATACTAACCAATATCCAGAGCGGCAGTTCTTTATCCTCCTTTTCACTGAGCTAATTCTTTCTGAATCAGGTTCCTCAGAACTTGTTTTGTTGCTGTTGCTGTATGGCACTCAGAAAGTGCCATTAACAGCCAGTAATCCCATTAGAATTCATTAAGAAGTTGGACACCCCTGTTCAAATGCTGCCACAGTATAGAAAGGCGACTCTCTGTGATAGTTGGATTAAAGTGTTCTCTGATAATTCAAATATTTTAATGTGCTTCAGGCCCATTATCCCCTCCTTTTCGTCAGATACGTTTAGTTGCTTTTTGTCCATTGACAGCCTGCTCCCATTCATCATGTGATTCAAGACAACGGGGGCCTTGCTTTGAGGTATAAAGGGGCAGAGGCTTTTAGTTCCCTAAAAGCTCACATTCTCCGTCTCTTTGGTGCTCTCTTTGTTTAACTTCCCTAAAAGCTCCATCTCTGTCAGTCAGTCTCTCTTTCTCTTCCTTTCTATCACCCGCTTTCTGTCAACGCACAGAGAGGGGGAGAGAGAGAGGGAGAGAAAGGAACGACAGAACATTGAAACAAAGAACTGCTAATACTGTCGATGGAGGAGAGCGAAAAGTGCAGGGAGGAAACAAGAGGTCAGATTTCAGGTTATCGACCAGGCTGGATGGCATGAGGAGATGTTAGATTTGCCAGACGTGAAGAAGCAGCAACACTTGGACATGAGAAAGAGATATTTGTAGAAATACTCACTGCATGTGTTTACATACACATTAATAATCACATAATCAGGGTGAACTGTATTCTGTTTATATTCTGGGATAAGTCTATATCTTGGAAAAGAAGTACCCAAGTGTGCCATCTGGGATACGCCTCTCGTCTGATATAATCTGGCACATAAACACCATATTCTGTCTGTTTTTGAGTATGACAAACAATGCAGGCAATCTTTTTCCATATGCATCATCATGTGCATTCCTCTTCAGTGTAAAACATGTTCAAATTACATCAACACTGCAAATCCAGAGCGAATCAGGGCTGCACCTAATAATTATTTTAATTACCGTTTTTTGTTTTTTTTTTCCAAAAACATCATTTGCTCTACATCATTTTCAAAAATAATAACAAATCCCCATCACAAGTTTTCGCAGCCAAAGTGATGTGTCAAAATTGCTTATTTAGTCTGACCAGCAGCCAAAAACCCAAAGTGCTTAATTTATAATGTTATGAAAACAAGCAAGGAGAGCAAATTGCAGGCAACTCTTCAGACTTAATATGAATCCATACCCAGCAAATATCTATATATCTTTGCTAATGAGGCGCTAAATTATTCATCATTGATCAGAACTGGAATTTCACTTAACATTATTGATCATGAACACATATTTTTAATTTTTTTTTTATTAAAGATGTTTGTCCAAGTACTTGACTGTGTGGGCCAAGTCAAAATGAGAACTTTTTCATTTTGATGATGATGATGATGATGATGATAAAGATGTTAATAATATAGCTTGTAAGAATATTTATGGAGTTAACTTACTGCTTTGCAGGCAGGATGTCATGTTGACGTGTTTAGCATATCCATAATTGGTAGTGTTGTTTTGGGCCTGACGGATATTGGATGTTTGGGGCTGATGCTGATACTGGTATTAGGAGTAAAAAAGAAAAAAAATTAATAGATATATCAGCTGCTCTTCTGTAATATACAGAATATATACATAAACACACGTTTGCAATGATCCCTCAAAAGTGGTTAACACTTGTGACAAAGATATCTAATGGAGGCAGGATATTTTACAGTTTAATAATAAACTTTATTGTCCAAAATGATAGCAGGGCACAGAAACGCAGATTTTCTCCAGTATTTTTAACAATTATTATATATTTTTTTAAAAATGCAAATACAGCAACATATATGTATAACCCGAGTTAAGAAATATGATCAAATATGCAGAGAATGTTGCCTGCAAAGCTAACAATTAAAAACAATCTGCATTGTTATAGCTGTGGTAGGCCAATACTGGGCCGATAATATCAGTCAACTGACTCTTGTCTCCATTTTATTTCAACATAATGGGAACTGGGAGGGATAATACACAAGAGACAAGAGGACATATGTATAACAAAAGTCATCATAGTTTTGTTTTTATTGTTAAATTTAAGATAGTTGCTACACCCAAATAATGTCAGTTGTGACATTGTAGATTTGATTTGGTAAATGTGGTTAGTTTGTTGGAACTTTGCATGAGAGCATAAAACGCAGCCTCCTCTGAGCCTCACACTGTGGGTGGGGCTGATTAAGCAGAGACAGAAGATGGAGTTTCTCATTCAGTCAGTGTGTTTCAGCTTTCATTCAGGAACACAGGATATAGCGAGCTTCACTCAAGGACAGGAGAACTAGAATAAGCAGCAGCAGGCTTTGAGATTTATGTACGTCACACCTAAATGCACTTTGTGGATTATTTTTGCCCAAAAAAAAGCATAGCTCTGACTTTTGAGTTTGGCAGGTTGAAGTTGATCGATTGCTTATGAATCACCTCTGTAAAGACATATTTTAACTTCGGCTACAGCCAGTCGCGTTCTCTAAATCTGAGGTGGATGAGTGAGGGCAGTTAAACCGGTGAGATGGTGGTGGTAGTGGTGGGAGTGTGTGGGCGGATGGGGAGGGGAGAGACTGATGAAAGAGCCAGGCAGCGATCAAAGGCGAGAAAATGAAATGGCATTTGACCTTGTTGGACGCCGGCGAGTGACGTGCTGCCACAGAAGTGCAAAGTAGTTTGGGAACCTGTGGGAATCGGGAGGCGAGAGAGATCAGGTCTGCAGAGTGCTGATGTGGGGAGAGAGGATGGTCCAGGCAATTTAACCCTTTCAACTCATAACTGATTTAGCAAGGGGGCACGGAGTGGCCAAAAGTTATTACGATGACAAAATGAGGCAATTTCTGGTGAAAAATGGTGCTTCTTGTGTGTTGTGTGGTCAACTTATAGCATACCTCTCACTATGCATTAAAATTTTGCTTATGATGTGAATAATGGGCTCTGTAAATTGGTCTTATGCCCTAAAAAAGAAACCTCAGGAGTAATCACCCTCCATAACATAATCTACCTTCACCCTGGTCCAGAACCTGTGGTAGATATGCAAATGCAAAATAAATAATTCAGCTGTTTTGCATTTTCTTGTGCTTGCTCCTGCCATGTTGGCAATAATGAGTGAAACAGTGATAAGGAAAATATGTAGCGTCTCTCTTCCATTTACCGTGGCTGGTCCGTCGGCCTCAGATGCCAGGATGTGGGACAGATAATAGCCCAATCATGTGCTTTGTGGCATCACTGTTGAATGCCTCAGATAGGATTTCTAAGGCTAATTTTGAAAAATAAAGCAAGAGCCAACAATCATTTTCATTAATGAGTAATTAATCTATCAATTTCTTATTAGGTGATTAATTATTTAGTGTGTAAAACATCAGAAAATGGTGAAAAACACCTGTCACTATTTCCCACAGCCATACTCGCTGTCAACAGGGTGGCACTGGGTTAAAGATGGCGGTGCAATCATGACGCTAAGCCGGAACAAACAGTTGGAAAAACTGCCATGGACTAATAAATTTCATTGATGTTTGAAAGGACTAATAAAGACAGACAAATAAAGACAATGAAGACAAATAAAGTTGTAGCATATGCTATATTATTCTTAACATTTAATTTACATGATGAGGCGTTGTGTGTGATTTGTTGCTCTTATGTGTTACCGGCTGAGCACACCGCGTACTTCAATTAATTGATTAACAAGCACAAAGCGGCAGGAATTCAGACGCTCCTGAATGTTAATGCAGTTAGAACATTTTTTGCCATCAGCTTTGTGTGGAAATACTTCACAAGGTTTAACAGTAAAGACGTTAAGTGCGCACTCTGTGAACGAGGGACGAAATGTGCTTCACCGAGGTTTGAGCGGTTTGCTCCGACATTTCACATCTCAGACAGAATTCCAAGTGAAAAAAGAGTGCAAGAACGGCAGATTTATACTTTTTATTGAACAGTTCTGGGTGAAATACTGGCAGAGACGGCAGCATATGATGGCTTTACCTTCAACAGTTGGCTCTGTCAAAATGTGCCTCTCACTGAAGAAAGACGCCAAAATCTGCTGAAGAATCCATCCGAAATCTCACACCGAGTGAGTGAGAACTTTAATTTTGAGCTTGGCATTTGAAATTTGGAGCGTGGTTTATATCATGTTCATTATAATCTTTATTCTTCTGCCTCAAAAATTATTATAACCACCAGATAACACACTGAAATAAACAGGTTTAGAATCCACATTTGTTATTCCTTGTCACACATAGTGTTGCCTGAAATATGCCCAATGTGCTTTGACGGTTGCCACAATTA
>JAJHUR010108194.1:8368-26502 GCA_027495735.1 Lutjanus campechanus | reverse complement strand
GGAGAGGAGAGGAGAGGAGAGGAGAGGAGGTTGGGTTACATGTCTGTGTTTTCTCTCTCTCACTATGGCACAGAGGGACGATCAAATGTAGGGTCAAAGGTCGCCCCCCCACTTCTGCTGCCAGACACAGTTTAACAGGTCACAGCTGTGTGTGTCTGTGTGTGTATATGACAGAATGGGAGACAGAGAGAGAGGAAGAGAGGAAGAAAAGGGAACTATTCTAGCAGCAGTTGTGGTTTCTCCTTTATTCTCTCTGTTCTTTCAACCAGTGGCTTCACTCCATGGAGGAGGAGGGGGAGGGGGAGGGATCCCTGTATGGCTTCTGGTCTGACTAGCCCCTAACACGACGACATCGCAATGGTGATTGTAATAGTGAAAAATGTGTCACTGGGTGGAAATTTCTCCATTTTTTCTCTTTAAAACAATCAATCGATCAACAATGGAAGGAACAGCTGGACAAACTGATAAACCTAACAGTGCTAACTTGCATGTACATTCTAACATAATGCACGTTTGTTTTTTATAATGATAATAATAATAATAATAATAATATAATAATAATAAATCCATTGTGCAATAGGATACGAGCTGTGTCCTCTGTGTCCTGAGCGCTCAGGTGGGACACTTGTCCCACACACCAGACAGCTGGTCAGCCTGTATCTGATCTGATAATGGCCATAATTGCCCTGACAAGAGGGATCGAAGATAGAGTAGAGGCAGTGGTGAGGTCTCTCAGTCCAAGCGGTCTCACGGCAGAGCAGCCGGGGACTGGTGGGAGAGGACAGGTGCGCACTGGAGGAGAGACGGGCGCTGTGGGGAGAGAGAGGAGCGCGCTGTAGGCAGAGACGCGCAACCTGCCAAAAAAACCCCGGTTAAAAATAATGTTGGCGAAAAGAAGGAAACAGGACGACATAATAAATGTCAGTGTTAATTTTCTTTTTTAGGCTACAGTAGTTGTAAACGTTCAGTTTTGTTTGGCTGCAAATTGGATGCAATAAATGTATGTTTAATCATGACGCTTTTCTGCATTAAGGATTATTGAATGAAAATAAAAAACTAAATGCATCCCTGAAACAGCTCATGAGAAATGAATTTAAATCAGTGTCTCCTCCTCGACACAATATCAGCAGCCATCTGTGCGCACCGCTGGGCCGATCAGCACCTTCCTGTCAAACATATTAAATACAGACGCAGTCATGGTCACCGCAAATTATTTTCAGGCTTGGTAAATTGCAGTGCCTCATTTTTAATACTTAAAAGTCAAAATTCTCTTATTTCAGCTTCTTAAATGTGAATATTTTCTGGTTTTGTTCCTCCTGTTTTGTCTTGTTTGTCTTACACAGCTGCTTTTAATGCTATGAATCAGCATTTTACAACTCTTAAACCTTAGCACTAGTCTATGTACCGCTGAGCTAATCTTACTCTGAACAAAGTCTTACAACATATCTTGTGATCGTCCGAATGTCCGACAACACACACACACACACCGGCTGACAGAGCAACCAGTGATCCAGTCAGGTTCCGTC
The DNA here is from genome assembly GCA_027495735.1 of Lutjanus campechanus. NCBI lineage: Eukaryota > Metazoa > Chordata > Actinopteri > Lutjaniformes > Lutjanidae > Lutjanus > Lutjanus campechanus. The sequence goes on along the minus strand of JAJHUR010108194.1, from coordinate 24,976 downwards.
GGGGGTCAGACTTTTGTGCAGTCACAGAATATGTTGTGACGCAGCCATGTTTGTTTTGCTAATGTTAGCCTCATAGCTGCTGGCAGTTCAGCTGGAGATTGCCATCTGTTTCTCCCTCTGTGTGATTAGAATGTGTTGTCTTGTTTGTGTTGTGTGAACGTGTGTTCCTGTGTTTGACTTATGACAGACTGCATGTGTGTGCACCACCATAGATAGATAGATAGATAGATAGATAGATAGATAGATAGATAGATAGATAGATAGATAGATAGATATTTTATACCTATGAATACATTTTCTGCAAATTTTACCAATCATCATAGCTTCCTGCAAGTTCCAGCTTTGAAAACAAGACAGTTTTTGTCACTGAGCTTTATCTCCAGACAGATTTTGCCTCTTAGGTGCACTTCCTTTGATTTTTAACGGATTATACAAAAAAATTGCAACTTTTTTTTTCTTCTTTTTGCAATTGTAACTTTCATTGCAAAAAATACCTAAAAACATCACAACAAACATCGCAATTTTTGAGAAAAGTTGCCATGAAATTAGGCATTTTAGGCTGCAACAATCTCCAAAACAGCCTGCAAAGTCCTGGAGAGACTGATTAATAATTGAAGTGTTTTTTGGTAGAAACAGACAGACAGACAGACAGACAGACAGACGGACAGACGGACAGACAGAGACCTACCAGATCTTTTTGCCAGACGAAGGTTGAGGAGGGGAGAAGAGGGAAGAGAACGAGTGAATCCATCCATCATCCTGACCTCTGATCCCTCTGACTCTACACTGCTGCCACCTGTTGGCAGAGAGAGGTAGAATCAGACAGAGTTTGGAGGTTGGAAACCAGCAGAGGAACATATCTGCAACGTGCCACCAACACATCAGAACAGAGATACACTTTGTCCTCATCAACATATCACAAGATGATAACAGGCCTGTTCAGTTAGCAGCTTCATTCCACCCTTAGATAATTTAATGCATGAAAAAAGTATCCGAACATCTTCTGGTTGTGAGCAAAACAAGAAAACTAAGGACGTCATCTTGAGCTTTGGGAAACACTGGTTGGCATTTTTCATCACTTTTTGACATTTTATAGACCAAAAACTGAATAGAATAATTGAGGAAATAATCAACAAATTAATCAACAATGAAAATAATTGTTAGGTGCAGCACTACTAGGATTACAAGCATGTTTTGGTTTTTCCTTTTGTACATTTCTTTTCCAAATTTGAGAACTAATACTGTAAAAGAAAAAGAAATAAAAGTGCATAATTTTACACATTTAAATTCCTCTTTTTTTTAACGAAGAGGACACAGGAAATGTAAACGTCCTTCTAAAAGAGTAATTAACTAGACCTGATATATAATGACAGTAATAACACACAGAGGTACTGACCGCTGTTGTTCTTGCGGCTTTTGCCTCCCAGCAACATCTTCAGGCTGTTTCGGAACATGATTGCTCTCGTGACAGGTCACACACACACACATACACACACTCACACACACCCACAATTCCTTCCAACGCCCCCTGTAGTCAGAGAGAGAGAGAGAGAGAGAGAGAGAGAGAGAGAGAGAGAGAGAGAGAGAGAGAGAGATAGAGAGAGGGAGAATCAGTGTTAGAATTTCTGTACATATTTTTATTCATCTGACAGGTAATATCCAATCATATTTATACAGGTGTGCAGCGTTCCCATTATAACCACACACTTGTCACTATGAGGCTGTTCATGCTGGGTGATCCAATTACAAGCAGACAGCTTTAAGTACAGGTGTGAATGCCATTGCCAACAAGGAAAGCTACCACATCTCTAACCTGCAGGTCGACAGGGTTGTTTGTCAGCTGATAATCACATGGTTGCTGCTGCTGGCTGACAGACAGGTTGGGAGGATTATATTAAAAATGTGTTCCAATACAGTTACTTTTATAATTACCTTGTAGGTAGGCAATAACGTAATCCAAGTATCACAGTATTTATATAATATAACTTGATTACCCTCTGTTACTTTTGGATTACCTCAATACAAAATATGATGAAATTATTTAGCACAGTATATACATGTTTTAATGGCCAGTTTACTGTCAGAGAGGAGTAATGGTTTAATGGTTGTTGTTAGGTTTATTAGTTTGTCCAGCTGTTCCCTCCTTTGTTATGTGCAATTTGATTGATTCAAAGACAAAACAACAGTCCCTCCAGGATTTCACAGACTGTTTACGGGATAGTTGTAGTCTAAAATGCCTGATTTCTTTTCTAAAACATTGCCATGCTTATGGTAATATTTTTAGGCATTTTTTTGCAATGAAATTTGAGAGTTGAGTTTGTTTTTTTCCATAATTCATTCAAATCAAAGGTCCCACAGAGAACAAAATCACATTCTCTAACTTTACCAGAAAGGCTCAGAATGACAAAAACTCCTAAGAAAATATGGAACTCAGTCAAAACAGCAAATAAAATAATAAAATATAGAAAAATATCGAATTATCCACCCAGTGAAGCATTTTTTCACAGAGGTCATGATAATGAATTGTCAGCTGTGTGTGCACTGTGCATGGTGGGATATCATTCTTTATATTAAAATTGCACTAATAATTCCCATTTTTACTAAATGTATCTGTAATCTGATTACTTCTTTTTTATTTGCAACTGTAATGAAATATAGTCACCTTTTTCTGTATCCAGATTACATAATCCTGTTACATGTAATCTGCCTGTACAACCTAACATTTTACAAACACAGAACAATCTTGCTGCGACCAGCCTTTAGTAATTATTTTAACAAAATAAATAAAAGAATCACGCTGCACAGAATTTATAGTGGCTCTTACAGAAGCACAGTGTGTGTGTGTGTGTGTGTATGACCATGCTTGTTTTAAATACATACTTTATGAGTGTTCTGCAGTTAAGTAGCTGACTCTGCAGAATATCCCATTTGTCCGACTGGCAGCAGAACTATTACTCACACACACACACACACATACACACACACACGCACACGCACACACACACACACTCCCCCTCTCCTCTTCTACTACAGTGTGACTTTTGAACACACCCAACTTGCCGGCTGGTAATGTTGTTGCCAAGCAACCGTCTGCTGTTGCTAAGAGATCCATTAATGAGAATGTGTATTAGAATATAACCCCGCTCAGCTTCTGGTGTATGCGTGTGTGTGTGTGTGTGTGTGTGTGTGTGTGTGTGAGTGCTTTTTAAAGACTAAAGGGCTTCATATGTCGGTCACTATAACAACAACTGACCAAAGCGGGATTTAAATAGAGAGACAAGAGCTTCAATGAGGCTCTTTGCAACTCCTGCACAACCTCCCTCAGATGAAGAATAACATATAGGAACTTTATGTTTTTACCTAATGCCATTAGAAATTCTTCAGAGCGCTGCAAAAGTCCATTTGTAATGTATATCTTAAATAAGTTGCTGTCCATCTGTCTTTAAGAAGCTCATAATGAAGGAAGATCTGATCGAGATTATTAGAGGGTTTCACGTTTGGAAAAAATCTGGTCACACAGCCATGACGTGTGGACTGTGGAGATTCTCACATATGATACAATGTCCTCCTAAAAAACAAAGTTGGTGTGTGGAAGAGTGTGTGTGAGAGAGTTCTGTTAGTTTATCTTTTTAAACATGAAAGAACACCTAAATGTACATTTTGCTAATTCATTATTTATATATTTATCAACATGCATGTAGTAAACTGTCTTGATTGCATATATCCACGACAGTATTTTTCAGTGATCCCATTCAAATTTTAGATTCATCTAGAATTACTTAGAAATGTAAAATGTATTCTAAAAGATTACAAACATGTTATTTTAACATTAATAATAACATATTTCCACCTAGAACCATCACAAAAAACAATTACAGCCTATGGGAAAAGGCTGCAAACAAAAATAAAACCAAAAAGAGTTGGAAATATATAATATAATAAGTTAGGGTACTTTGTTTCAACATTTGAGAGCTTTAACACAAAATATTTTTGTGAGTTACCTCTGACCTTACCAAATCTAACTGACATCCTGATTACAACAAAAACAAAGAACAGCTCTGACTCCTCAAATGTAAATCCCCACTTTACCACCAACACCAACATATACATACATCTTTTCACTATCCATCCACTGCCATGTTTGAATGTTTCTGTACAGTTATGGTAACAGATTCTCTTGTACTTACTTGTGGTGTAATTTATATATCAGAAAAAAGAAACACACAATTAAGTTAAAGCTACTATAAGTAACTTTTTTTTCTCTCTTTTTTATTTAAATATATGTCAATGATTTTGGAGTCCCCTGCAGACAAAAGTGATGGTGTTTCCACCATAATAACTACAAATCCAAAATAAAATGATCTCTGTGTATTTTTAATAAACTATTCACTCTAACTCTGCTGGAGAAAATATAAACACAGGCTTGTTCTTGCAGATGGTCTTCTTAAAGGAACAATATGTAGCAATTGCATGTGCAAAAATGATCACAGCAGTACAAAAAGCAAGTTGAAGCCATAGACTGCACAGTAAATAGGTTGAAATCTTACTTAATATATGATCTATCATTGAAGTGCATTGTTTCCGCTGCCTCCTCCTCCCCAGACTCGGGGAAGCTCTGCAGGCTGCAGGAGCTCTGCAGGAGCACAGGACGCACTCAGCATCATAATTTGGCAATAACAAGCAACGATGCATCCTAAACTGTCAGTTGATCAGCTGTTCATAACTGTCAGTTGTCTGTCAGTGTAAAGCTCAGCCTGCATCTGAAAACAGACACTCTGGATGATGAGTTCAGTAGCTGCCTGTCTCACTGCTGCCAGACTCCATTAACATTTTTCTCAATTTAACAGTTCTAAACATCCACACCGTCTACATGATTATTAATTATTTCTTACGGCTCATAAACAGACACTCATTAATTTGGCGAACATTCGGCATTAATATGTTGTCTCATTAATGTGAAACAAACAAACTAAAACAGTTATTCAGGCCTGGAAAAGAAATTTCAAAGAGAGACACCGTGGCTGTAGCATTCTTGACAGAGAAGCCAGTATTTCAACTTAACATGTTTCCTTAATCTCTGATGACATATCATGATCATTTTATGATTTATTACAGTAAATATTACAGCTAATATTAAAGACTTGTCCTTCAACATATGTAGGTAACATAGAGGCATCAGTAAAAAACTGAGACTGTTTCATAACCACTTAAAAACACCTTCATTTTATTAAAAATTTCAATAGATATGGGGATAATATTGTTCTGATGAATTCTTTTTACAACACTAATCGTTGAGGTAAAATCTGATATTGTGACATCAGAGTAATAAATAATAATATAAATGAATTTCCATTTATCAGCAGATTATTCATTAGCCCTGACATTTATCATGCATCCCTAGTAAAACAACATTACAGATATTCCTTTGACTGATCAAATCCCTGATAAAGAAAGAATCTGCAAAAAACCAAATCCACAAAACACAAAATAAGAAAAGAGATGAGCTGAAAAACAAATCCTGAAGTTCACCTCTTTGTCAGTTTCTCTCTCGCTCTCTGATCAAGTCAATTACTCACAGGCAAAGTCAGCCATCAGAGCAGAAAATTACTATTCTACATCTCACACACACACACACACACACACACACACACAACCGACGGAAATGTTTGTGTCTGTGTGACTGTGAGAACGGCAGGTCTAAGTGTGTGTGTGTGTGTGTGTGTCCAAAGACTGTGGCACACATGTCAGGGTTATCACACTGAAGTGCTGACCTCTGTCCCCCTCTGTCGACCGCCGGTCATCACAGCAGCACGCTTACGAACTCTTTTTCCTGTCTCAGTCTCTGCTGCTGTTGCTGCCGGGCCAGACGTCCCTCAAGCTCCGCTGAGGGGACTGACCTTTTCATTATCACATCATGTCACGATATTTTAATTCAGCTTTAATCAGCTCCTGGTCTGTGTCACGTCATTAACAACACATTCAGGATTTCTGAAAAGGTGTCTTTTGACTCCAGACATCCTGGTCTGTTATATCTGTGCTGAAGTGATGGAATTATCATTATCTCGCTTTCATTTATAAACATCTGACTTCCTTTTATGATCCATAATGTATTTATTTCCTTATAATATGCATTTAAAGGTCCAACGTGAAAGATTTATGGGGATTTATTGACAGAATATGGCAGAAATGAAATATAACAGGGGTGTTATTATTCTCCAAATCCACAATTTAATTGGACTTTTGACTTTAAGGTGACAATTCGATTCAATTTTCGATTAAATCATGTTTTGTCACCATGTTGGCTGTTAGACTGTCTACCTTGATTTGCTAAAATCAGCAGAAAATCTTTATTCCCTCACAGCTGTTGGGTACTAACCCCAAATCCACGGCAGCCTTCTGACCATGTAATTTAGGGTCTTATGTACATAATAGTAAGTGTATAAAAAGTATCAGAAATCAGATTTAATCCAGATTCAAAATATTTGTACACTTTCCTGTATTGGGTCTGAATTGGGCGCGTTTGTGCTCTGAGATTTATTACGAAAATTACACAATTAATTACACAAACCAATCACAGAAAACGCATGTCAGTTGCTGCGTGGGTCCAACAAAGAGTTCTGTTTCTGCACAAAATAGTGTTTAAAGACATATACAAATGCTTTTAAAATGATGTCCTATAAATTATCTTTTTTTTTCAATCATATATGTCTTTCCTGTATTTTTCCTGACTGAGAATAAACATGAATATGAACCTTTCCTGTCTTATTTTGTGGAGGTACTGGTTGAATGTGAAAACACATAACTGCTGTGCACTGGGTCGAAATGGGTGCGTGACATCATTCAGCTTTTTTTGGACCAAAACTTTGGGATTCCCTCTTCAGGTTGTCCCCTGTTTGCGCTGCTTAGCAACCACCCACAAACGCCCTAGCAACCAAATGCATACTACCCACAGCACACCCCATTTGTTATCATCCCGTAGTTGAGTTAATTCAGTTGACAAATGGACGAGGAAAGACTGATTGTCGGCACACATACGGAGTCGGTGTAAAATTACATGTAGCTTGACGTGCTGCAAGCAATTTAAAAAAGCCTTTATGCTTCTGATATGAGTCTTAGCAAAATGACTCATATATGTTCATTTTTCTGCTTTATGGACACACACACACGCAGTAAAGTAAACAAACAGGTACATGATAGATAATTTATCCCGTCTGCAGATAGTCAGAACAATAGATAGTCTCTTCCTCTTTTCTCTCCCTCTTTCCACTGGTGACATTTCCTCTTGGAGGAAACAGTGTGTGCGCGCCTGTGTGTATCTGTGTGTATCCACAGGAGAGCGGATCAGGTGCTTTGAAACCTCTACCGCCAGGTGCAGAGCGCGCGAGAGAGGTGACTCCACAAGGACAAACCTCGGCATGCAAAGACGCCCTTCTTGTGTGTGTGTGTGTGTGTGTGTGTGTGTGTGTGTGTGTGTGTGTGTGGGTGTGTGTGGACACTGTGGTCAATAAATAACGCTTCTTGAAGAAATACGTTCTGTCAGAACTCATTTAACAGAACAAACAGTCATTCCTGGCCAGGCTTGAGGAGTAACAGATGTAACAGGATCACATTATCTGGATATTAAAAAAGGTAACTGTATTCCTTTGCAATTACAGATGAAAAAAGATGTAATCAAATTACAGATACGTTTCATAAAAATGGGGATTATTATTAGGATTATAATGTTAAAATAAAGAACAATATCCTACCATGCACATTATCATGACCTCAAGTGAAAAAAAAAGCTTCAATCAATCAATCAATCAATCAATAAACAAACTGCTGGAAAAACTAGTAAACCTAACAACAAACATAAAACACTTAGAGCTCTAATGACTCATCTATTGTTTTTCGACTATTAAATTCATCTGTATCTGTTTAAATAATTAATTAATCATTCGGAGTCATTTTTTGATTTAAAAAGAAAAGTCAAAATTCTCTGATTTCAGCTTCTTAAATGTGAATATTTTCTGGTTTCTTTTCTCCTCTCTGACAGTAAACTGAATATTTTTGAGTTGAGGACAAAACAAGACATTTGAGGACGTCCTCTTGATTAATGGATGCTGAAAATATTTGTTAGTTGCAACACTAAAAACACTATATTAAGTTGAACGATTTCACCATATTTTATACTGAGGTAATACAAAATTAACAGAAAGTAATCAAGTTACATTACTTTAATATTGTGATACTTGGATTATGTTAGTGACTACATTTTTTAAACAGGTAATTTGTAACTGTATCAGAATACATTTTTAAGGTAACCCTCCCAACCTTGTTCCTGGCACAACCTGTCTCAGTAGCAGGTGTCTACACAAACTGGTCAAATAAAACCACAACTACCTGCACTGGCAGTCTGGGAATAAACATAATAAGCCTCCCAATAGAAGCTTCGAGTTGCAGCAGTTAGATGTCATCTTCCTCTTTAGTGACGTACACACAGCAGTGTATGTGTAATGTGTGTCAGTGTGCTAATCCTTGATGACAAGCTAGCTGAAATGATGGGATTGAGTCTAAAAACCAAGGCTGCATCCAGACACACACACACACACACACACACACACACACACACGCAAACACACTCACACACACACACACTCACACGCACGACTGAACAGCAGCACATACATTAATATGACAGTACGTATGACCGGAAAAGGAAAGTGTTGGCTTTTTATGCAAATGCACTGAGGACAAATGAGACAGTGGCTAGAAAAGTAGAGCAAGACTCCTTTGTGTCTGGCTGAGAAGAAAAGGGGGATAACAATGAGATAATGACTAAATATATATGACTATACTCACACAGAGGAAAGAAAAAGTTCAGAATAAGATCTCGTCTTTGCCTACCCTGTGTTTCCAAGACATGAATGAGCTGAAATTAAATGTGACTTCTCTGTCTTTCGCTGTTTGGTGTTGGGCAGGTAGCATACGGTGAATTATCAGACTTTATCAGGGATTTTTCACTGAAAACAGCAGCAACAGAAAAGTTGAAGGTTGTAAAACTAAACTAAAAAAGAAGCTGAAAGATGCTAAAATGTCTCTTTGAGCTGGGCGGTAATTCTCTTTGGGTATTAGAATATATCAAAAACATCAAGTATTGCAATATTATGTTTTGTGATACTGTGTCGCTTCTCAAAAGCACTGTATCGGGATATTTTGATGCATGGTAGTGGTTAATTTTGTGTTGCGTTTAAACCCACAACAGCTGCTCATCAACTTTTATAGACGTACCACAGAGAACATCCTGATGAACTTGTGTGACAGCCGGGTATGGTGGCTGCACCAAAGCTGACATAAAAGCCCTTCGGCGTGTTGTGAAAACAGCACAGGACATTGTTGGCACAGAGCTGCCCTCACTGGAACAACTTTACAGCGCACAATGTTTGAAGAGGGCTAAGAACATTTTAAAAGAAGCTACACACCCTGGACACCACCTGTTTAAGCTCCTCCCATCAAGGAGGCGCTGCAGATCCATCCGCGCACACATGCAAACAGACTGAAAAACAGCTTCTTCTCAAAAGCTGTGGAACTGTTAAACGCAAACTTCCTATCAGTCTGACAGCTGATATATTGTGCAATATGAGTCACACATCACTCCAAACATTATGTGCAATATACAAGCACCTCCCCCCGTCCTATAATCAAAAGACTGAATACTTTGCACCTCATCTGATCACTGCACTACGGGTGTTACTGTGTTTTTATTGTATTTTTGCTATTTATTCTTGTTAATAGTGGAGATTTTAAGTGTAATATGTGTGTAACTGCAATTGTCCCTTCAAAATGACAGTAAAGTTCTTTAATGGCTAAATAGCTGTGTTCTTACCCAGCTTTCCTCTTCTGATTGCATCAGAAAGTTATGTATATGGTGGTGTGTTCTTCAAACTATGAGTTTTCCTAAAATCAGATTTAAAAAAAATAGCAATACATCACCTTGCTCACAGTATCACAGTACATGTATACTGAATCGTAACCCTTGTATCATATCTCCACATCCTTACCAATACACAGCCCTAACTCTAACTATAAAAATATTCATTTCTGTAGCTTCAAAAATAAAAAGAGTAGTCTAAAAAGGTCAAATGGGTTATATAAACACTGGAGAGAAACACAGGAAACAAAATTGAAAAACATAGAAAATGTAACTCCCATGGAGATGTGGGAAATGAAGAAAGTGATCTGAGTCAGTGGAGGCAGTCTGCAGCCAGTAAATGTGACTCAGCACTGACGTGGTGAGAAGCTCATTCATGTGTCCATGTGTGTGAAGGAGAGAGAGATTAGTGCGGTGTTTGCATCTCTCTCTCTCTCACACACACACACACACACACACACACACACACACACACACACACACACACACACACACACACACTCCATCTGTCCAGTTACCGCTCCATCTGACCTCCTCCAACTTTTTTTTGTCTTAAACACACAAACACAGAAGGGTTTTGTCCAAATTTCTGAGCAAAACAAAAGACAGAGAACGGAACAGTTTGGCTGAATCGACAGCGTGATGTTGCTGTTTGGCACAGCTACCTGTTGATGCTAAAAGCTAAACCTTTGCATCTTCAAATTACACTGCATTCCTTTTACATCTTCTAAAGGCTTCGCTAAAACAAAATATTACCATATTCACAAATAACAGGGATTTTATGGTAATGTGGCAACCTTCAGAAAGACAAATCAGTGTAGAGGAGTCCTCTGTTTTCATGTATATACACTGTGTAGTAAAGTCTCATTCAGAAGTAAACAAGCCATGTTACAACAAGCCAAATGTCAGCTACCATCTTACTAGTTAGCACATTTAGGGACAAAAATGGTCCCATTTTATTTCTGCAACAGCACACAAAAGAGCACAGATGGACGACCCAGTTACTGCACAACACTGGTTTTAACATTACATAAAGGGGACAAACCATATAATTAAGCTAGGACCTGTCACCATATACACAATTATGTATAGACATCTGTTTAATTTTTTTATTTTTGTCATCTAAAACACAGGAATAATGTTACTTACATAAATAAATCATATGGAAAAATGTGTTGTGAGTATTCCAGAAACTTAAATGTGTCAGGCCTAAAGGTTATTCAAGAACATTCTGGCCTCAAACTGTGAAACAAAAAGAAAAATCCCCCATAGAAACAAAATACTGTTTAGTTGACTAAATTATTTATTATACACATTTACAATACTTATAATACTGATTCTATTCTCTTTTTTTTATGATTTTCACTACAAAACACCCAGATTTTAAAAAAAGAAGAGCAGACACAAGCTTTTGAAAATGTTTCTTGTTAAAATCATTTTAATTTCAAAAGCTGTTGGAGTTTCCCCAATGAGCTTTGTTTTGCATGTCTTTTTCCCCCCTTGGTTCAGTTAACCAGAGGTGGTGAGGACAAAGCTAGTAGAGTCACATCGGCCACATTTATGGGCAATACAGGTTGAAATAAACTGGAATTCTACTTTTTGAAATGGCATATACCAATGATTTCTGAGAAAGCATCCTGGAATTTGACTTTTTTATTTATTTTAAGTTTAATTTGGGTTGTAAATGTGAGCTTATCAGGTTCTATGTGTCCAAATTTTACTTTGTTTGGGAGAGATGCCTGTTTGCAGACGTGTGCTGTGTGTGATATAAATAATGATGATGATGTGCACTTGTGCTGATAGCTTTTAGTGGTCAGGATTTCATGCAGCATACTGTAATCCTTCCCTAACAAGCTGAATCACACAGTGCGTGGTATTAGTCATGTTTACTGTCAGTGTCTTGCATTCTTGCTCAGTCGAACAGTCTTCTCCTGTGAGTTTCTCCCTGCTACTGATCCTGACTGAAAACCATTTTTTGACTGACTCATCTATTTGCTGGTGGGTGTACACTTAAGCAGTGTGTGTCTTTTTCCCCAGGGACCCACTTTTTAAAAATGACAAACCATCATGACCCAATTCACAATAAACCTGGAAAGAGTTCATCTGTGCAGAAATTAAAGTTGCTGACCATTTTAGTTGAGTTAACTAAAGGTCTAGATCAGCAACGATTGATCGAGTAAGCAATGACTAATCGATTATTAGAGTAATCTCCAACTATTTTGATAATAGATTAATCAGTTTGAATAATTTTTCAAGAAAAAAAGGTCAAAATTCTCTGATTCCAGCTACTTACATGTGAATATTTTCTGTTTTTCTTTAGTCCACTATGACAGGAAACTGAACATCTTTTGGTTTGAGGGGGAAAAAAACAGGATATTTGATGTCATCTTGGGCTTTTGGAAACACTGATCAACATTTTTCACCATTTTCTGACATTTTATGAGCAAACAACTATTAATTGATTAAAGGTCCCTGCGATCACCAAGGAGAATGTAAGCCCACACGTCCCTTTAAGAAATATGACACATTAAAAACTACATGTCTGGAAAAACACAAAACTCTAGAAACACAAGATAAAAGGCCCCACAAGCTGCCAATCTTCTTGTCAGTTCAGCATCAGTATAACCCATAAAGATAAATTGTATTTAGGTATGAACTTTACATTTTGGACTTGTTTGGTGCTGTTTTAGTGGGAGAACATGGTGGGAATGAGAGGCAAAGTGTTTTAAAAAACTAAGATTTCTCACTAAAGTAAGAGCTGATTGGTGGATCAGATACATGCTGAATTACACACCAACTCCTAACTCGTTATAATGCAACAAAAGTCGACTTCACAGTGACAACATGTTAGGACAGTGATGTTAGCATTTGGCTCACTGTAGACTCTTGTTCAATGTTGACCAACATGCAAATTCAATGTAAACTCTGCTACCTGTTCTGCCTGTTCCCAGATAGAATCAATCATCTGTGTGTGTCTGTGCAGCACAGCACACGCTCTTTTCTCCAGCAACTTCACTGGTCCCACATGGGGATTCTCAGATGATCCAAGGCATGCTGGGAAATGCTTTCCAACCCTGCTTCTCCTGTGGGTCAAAGGGATCTGCACTGACTGATTGCCCCCTCTTCCCCAACACCTCAGAGGGATTTCCCCTTTTACCAAACCACACAAAGAGCTGCTGCATGCTGTGAGCAGAGGAAATGGCCAGTATCATTCACACAACTTATTCAGACACACACCTACGCACACACACTGAGCCCAAAGCACACATACAGTACCGGACTGGTATGTTTGACAAGGCTTGGTTGTGTGTCTGCATGTGTGTTTGTTATTAGCAATAGCTGAGTGCAGATGGCCTTGCCTTCAGCTGAACCCACGCACACTCACACACTCACACACACACTCTAGCAGACTCTTATCTCGCTTCCCCAGAGAAGCCAATCCTGACTTCCTGTAATCGCTCAGGTCTCCCCTCAGCTTGCCCACATTCAGGAAGGGAGTGTGTGTCAAAAAAAAGTTCCTGTAGATAAACAAACAAAGGGGCAGCTGATACTCTCACCTTTCACCCTTTCTTCATGCTGTTAACGTTTTTCACTTTTATACTCTTTGAAGCTATTTCAAGCCTCACGAGGCAACTTCACACTGACGCCCCCCGGTGGAAGCTGTTTACAGAAGTACTGCAAAACTCATAAGAGGTGAAAACAGTGACATGTTCGTGAACCAGTCCCCCCCCTATCCCTTAAAGTAAAAGCATTAAAGGGAATGAGTATTAAAGGCATTAGAAATTGGTGTAAATGAATTACTGACACTTCAAATGAGAGATTAGGCTTTCACTCTGTCTAAAATGTTCTCTCTTTAATTGGGGTGGGTGTGTATTAAAAATGTCTGGAAAGCAGATTTGGTGGGCTTAATAGGACGTTTTCCTAATGCTTTCCTACATTTTCCAGAATAAACTTCAAAAGCGCAAACAGAAGAGACATCAGCATGCTTTGACTTGCAAATTTTATACCAGAACAAAAACACAAACAAAAACTTACTCATCTCTTTGCATTATCAGAACAGAAGCAGCCTAACAGAAAAGTTAGACGTGCTTCAACTTCACATCTTGCACTGCACTGTCATTTCTATTCTACTGTTTGATTTGTCTCATTTAGTTTCACTCCTTTACAATCCTGTTTGTGTCTTTTTATATTGTCTCTTAATATTGCCTTGTGTTTCTCACCTCGCCTCACGCTGCCTCAGAATGTGTATACCTTCATGTCTGAGCGGAGGTTGTCTGGGAGGGGGTCACATGGGCCCAGTAATAAATTCACTGTCACTGCTCCATCCAAAAGGCACAATAAACCATTCTGTGAAAACTGCACACTCAGTGGCTGCCACAAAATATTACAACTAGAAGGGACGAGATGGACATTTTTCACTATTTTATGACAAGACGCAGCCCCTAGACTAAATATGACGATTAACTTTAGGCTTTGTTGTTGTTTTATAACTGCAAATAAAAATAATAATAGTAATAATAATTTGTACAGGGGTGAGTAGACTTCTAACCCAAAACATTAACAATGAACCCTGATATATGTCTGAATATACTTCAAAAATTATTAGAATTCTGTAGAGATGTGGCACAACATTCACTCTGATAATGACAGGTTCAGGCAACATGTTAATATTATACTGTATCATGACATAAGACATCGTCTTATATAGATATGGTCTTAGAATCCTGGATATCATTATATCATGACATGGCATTATTGTTGTCTTTTCCTGGTTTTAAAGTTTGCATTACAGCAAAGTGATGTCATTTCCTGAACTTACCAGACATTTCAAGCTGTACTATTATTTGCCTTTACACATTTAGTCATTACATATCCAGATTATAGATGATTATTGATCAAAATATTATTGGGTTAATATTTTTTGAAAGCACCAATACAATATAATATATAATGCAATATAAATAAATATTGATATCAAGACATTTAGTAAAAAAAATAATGTAATATTGATTTTGTCCATATTGCCCAGCCCGTGGAGTCACACATCATTTCGCCATAGAAACTGGTGTTACGATTAATGTATAACTATTTTAACAAAAGTGAAATATATTTTGTCTGTCCACTCCATGACCTGGATCCTCTTAACAGGCTCTCTCTTGGCCCACGATACACTCTTCCACAGAGTTTCACGAAAATCAGGCCAGTAGTTTTTCCCCCTATTTCTGCTGACAAACACACAAACAAACCAACAAACAACCTGAACTGAAAACAGAGTGAAATTTAGTGAATTATAAAATCATTTAGGCAAAAATAGGCTGATCAAGTACACCACTTGTTCCACTATAAAGTGCAACAAAAAATTGCTTTAATCAGTATTTGTTTCAACTTCAAACGACTTGATAATTCATCTGTGTGTAGAAAACCAGACTGATTTACTGTAACTAGGGCTGCAAATAACAACTATTTTGATGGTCGACTAGTCATTGAATATTGAAACGATTAATTGACGAGTCACCAGGAGTTTGTGAGAGAAAGAGACACAGAGATCGTGAGACAGATCTGTATAAATCATAAAAGAGTTTTGCAAATCAAGAGTTCCCTTCTAGAAACAAACAAAACATTGGAGGACAGCTCCAAACACAGAAAATCAACTCATGGCGGTTCATGTTTTAATTGTGTCGGGTCATCTTCTGTGTGTGCATGTGTGCATGTGTGTAGAAAGTGATGTGAGCCCTGTCAAAGACAGAGACACATTTATCTGACCCTCTGGGTCAGACAAATAAAGATCTATCTATCTATCTATCTATCTATCTATCTATCTATCTATCTATCTATCTATCTATCTATCACAAACAATCGAATGTATGTGAAACAGTGAAACTCAAGTCATATTTTCTGCTCTTGATTCTCTTCACAGACAGAGTTGTCTTGGCTTTTAATTGCAAGCTAGCTGACAAGCTGTCTTACTGAGGCGAGTCTGAGTTTGCATCGTCCACATGTCCAACGTGCGTCCTCTCAAATGTTCACGCATTACCGACTTTCTCCAATGATAAGCAAGGTCCACCTTATAAATCTCGCAGGTAATCCTTTCCCAGAATTGAGCTATTTTGCTTTGTTTGTTCACTTGTCACTTCCCTGTCACTATTGCGATGTGCACCTCTCAGCAGAGATGGGAAGGAGCGGGAAGATGGCTCACTCGCTACTTCCATCAGCTCCAGAAAAATGTCTAGTTCAGCTCCACAGCGTTAAAAATACATGCAATGATGTAACCAACAAATTCTCGACAATTAAATTCATTGGCAACTAATTTTGTTAATTGATTTTTGTCAACTACTTTGACTAATCATTGCAACTGTAACTCATGTTTAGTGGTGCTAGCTACATTACTGTGATACTGTAAATGAAATGATTTTTTCATTATATTTAAAAGAGCAGTTACATTTAGTAAAACCTCAGGGAAGAAAATCCCCGGAAAAAAGGAGCATTCAAATGTTTTAAAATAGCTCGCTTGATATGCATGTAGCACGCTGCAGACAAGAGCCACGGAGGAGGAGCAGAGCAGCGGAGGAGATTAAGGACCACAGCTCCCAGTGAGTCCAGTGAGAACACCAGTCATGGTTCTGCATTTCAAGAGGCTGGCAGACAGCAGCGATGAAATAATCTGGATTAGATTAACAGGATAATATCTCAGTTTTACT
>JAJHUR010108193.1:0-10329 GCA_027495735.1 Lutjanus campechanus | reverse complement strand
AACTTTAATATCAAACCATTTCTTTTTCACCTGAGACAGTCTGTTTCTCCTGGGACTCAACACAACATGCACCACTTCAGTTACTGCAGCCCAGTTAGTTTTTATTCTGAGTCTCAGTGTGTCCTCTCTGTCCTCCTCCTCGGACTCGGGCAGTGCAGCGGTGTGTCGGCGGTACAGACTGAACAGGAGGAGGAGGCGCTCAGCGCTGCTTAAAGCAGGTAAATCAGACAAATAAAGCATTATTTCCTTCATGTTTCACATCAGTTTAACTCTAGTCAAACATAAAGTCCCCACACAGCGCAGCAGCACCTGATTCAACCTGACTTCACTGCTTCCTCCATGATACTTTAATGAACAAACATATTTCCTATATAGAGAAAAGGGGTTGTGTCAGTATGCAGATTGCAGGCAGGTACGAGTCTGTCAGTTTAAAATGATTCTCATCCGATAACATACACACGGTGGTGAGAACAAACTGAACACGTTTCATCAATCAGACGGTGTCTTTGTGTTTTTCTGTGCAAACATTCGAACATTTCTATGCACGTTAGTGAATGAGGCTCACTGTTGTTACATACAGTGTAAAAAGCCATTTTAAAGAACTGAAAAAATGCAGACATGTCCACAGCATGGACACAGAAAGTTAGACTGCTCAGGGGGCTGCAGCACCTCCTAAAACCAGGTTTTTATAAAAACCACCAACTGATAAACAAGTTTAAACGTAGTATTAAAACTACAGTGTCAGTGTGACTCTGTGGTTCAGTTGGCTGAGCGTCTGCTTCATGTATGGAGGCTGTTTGTCCTCTGCAGCTGCCGCTGATTGGACTTATCTTCAGCTGTCCTGTCCAATAAAGGCAAAAAAGCCCAAAAAGATAACTTAATTTAAAAAAAAAAAACAGCAACAAAACTACAGTGTCTTCCTCTTTCTTACTGGGTTATACAGGCTGTATGTGTAGTACTCAGGTATTTGGGGTGTTTCTTACCAGTTTTTATTGTATTTATTAGTCCATTATTAGATTCATTCTGTTACAGTCTTTAGAAGAAGCTTTTCAAGTGTCTCACTGAATCCAATTAACAGATATCAGAGCAGAGATCATCCTGTCAGACTCCTGAGAGAAACAGTACAGAAGGTAACTGATGTTACTGCAGCTGAGGCATAGTAACTGTATTAGTGAATATAATAATAATGTGTGTTTGTATTAGTTGTGTTTGTTGTGCAGTTAATACAGTAACTAACCTGTTTGTATATTAGCCCAGTGTTGAGCTAACTGACTAGCCGAGCTGACTTGCCTGTATTATTGTGATTGTAAATGTTGATGTGGTTCTGTGTGATGTTAGAGTGAAACTGGCTACTGTCAGAAAGTATACAGATCTCATATTAAGATATATAAATGCCTTTAATCAATGCTGGTTATTAACAATAACACAGATATATGTTTGTTTTTTCTGAGTGTTTATGTCCTCCTGTGTTGCTATGCTCCATTAGCTCAAAGCAGTAAAGCAGGTTTACCCTCATGAAGGTGTGTCTTTTATCTGAAGATGAACTATCCTTGAGTCGAGTGGCTGTCAAACAGATACTTCACTTCCTATATCTTTACAGCAAAAGTCCTGTATTATTTTGTTATTCAAAATATAAATAACTTTTAATATGAAGCAACTAAATCAAGTAACTTGACACGACTCCTATACAGCTGAAAGTGACACGAAACAGTCAGATACATTAAAGTATAAACAGCCACACAGGAGAGAAACTTCACTTCAAAACACAGAGATTCAGCTGAAGCTACAAAAGTCCTGACAGCTGAACACAGAGAATTTTAAAACCATATTTCTCCCTGAGCTTCTGCACACAAGACTGCAGTCTCACAACAAACACTTGTTTGTTCCCTGACCAGAGTCCTGATGTGATCAATATCTTTACTCATGCACTGAATGAGTTAGTTATCAGTTCTCTTACTTTGTGTCTGAGGGTCCAGGTTCATTACTGAGGGTTTGAGGATGACCTTTGGACCGGTCACTCTTCAGAGACAGACAGCTGGACACTGGAGACTCTGCTCTGTCCTCCTCCTCCTCCACACAAACACTCATCTTCTGATCTGAACTCAGTCTGAGAGAAACAGGAACACTGACTGTGAGCTCAGAGCACAAGAATCAAGAAAAACAAGTTGGTTCAAGAGTCACATACGGAGCGTAGCAGACAGACACACAGACACAGACACACACACACACACACACACACACACACACACACACACACACACACAGTGTACAGTATAATAAACCAGCTCAGTTTTCTTTAAATCTGTTTGTTTTCTCAGGTTACAGCAGGTTTAATGTGAATTTGTCAACCAATCAGGACTTTGTGTCGACAGCTGAATCAAACTGTTGACTTCATTCTAACATTTCTTTCCTCTACAGTCCACAGGGAGAAAACTGACTCACACACTTTGACAGTAAAATCATCTAAATGTTGTATTAACACTCACCCTGCCTCAGCCTTCAGTTCTCCTCCGTCTGCTCTGATCTGTCAACTCAAAATGGCGCCTGAACGTTTTGACTGAACACTTTCACTGTCAGGTTCCCTCCCTGTTCTCATGCAGCCTCCCTGGGTCACCTGAGCAGTGTTGCTCCTCCCCTCTACATTTACAGGAAATCACTTTATCTTTGTGTGTTGTTACACATGATGTGTTTATGAGCGTCTCTCTTGACTTGAACAGACTGAATTAAAATGAGTTTTGATCAAAATGTTGCTCAGCTGCTTCGACTCCACCACATCTCAGAGGGAAATATTCTACTTCTCTGAGAACTTCTTCTACCACTGAGTCAGTCACAGAATATACTTGGTTTAATCTTTATTAGTTAAAACAGGACATTTCAGTGTCTTTCATGAATGTGGTTTAAAAATGCCTTAGTTAGTCAGAGACTATGGAGTCCTTGAGTAAGATAAGCAACTAATGGAAGAGAAAACTCCATGACTGGTGTGAATCTTGAGACAAAACAACAGCAGAGGCAAAAAGAATTTGTTCAAAAAACTTTAGTGAGTATGAAAGAACTTCAGTCAATTAAGGGAACTTGGCAACTTTGCACCATTTTGCATCTTAACAAGATATAACAAAAGATGTTTGCTTTTGGCCTGTGGTCCTCCATTAAGTTTCACTTTTGACCTTCCAAGTGAAAAAGTTGGATCACTTCTGATTTAGAAAATCCACTGTCACAAACAGTACTAAGCAGTAGTTAAATCTGCCTCTTTGAAGGATAAATTTAAGCTTCAATTGAGTAGCTCCTCCCTTTTGACTTAGTTTAATCCCAAAAAGATTAAATCTAAAACTATTTTAAGGTAAATCTGTGCAAGTTCCTTTGAGTTAAAACAGCTTAAACAGGCATTTTAATGCTGAACTATGTTGAAGGCTTGTCTGTGAAACCAGACATTCATAGAGTCTCATGTTCTGTTCTGGTAAATTCCTCAAACAATGAAACATTATTAAAATATGGACATGCAGGACTTGAATATTTATTTGTCAAGTCTTTGAATTTGAATGATTTTGATCTCAGCCACAATATGCACAGTGAAAACAAAAGAAAAACACTATCACAGATTTGCCATTATCACAATAAACAACCATAAATTCAGATTAGAAAACTAAGTTTTGAGCTGAGTGAGGTTCAAGTTACATCACCGACACAACACTTCCATTGTTGTGATGACAACACAGTATTTATTAGTCCACATGGTAATGTGGTCATCTATTAAAAATGTTTTGGGAGGTCAAATTAATTTTTTCTAATAGGACAAAATGTTGAACAGTTCTTATTATTAGGTTTGATGTAGGAAGTGTGAGAGAGAAGTATCAGCACATTGCCACAACCACAGTAGAGTTTGCATTATATAGGATAGTAATGTTACTGTAGTCGAGCATGAAGTGTCTTCTTAAACTTAAGGTTGCAGGATAAATACTGAGGGACTGTGTGTTGTGTTTGCTGCCACAGAAGAGAAATAAAAAGTCCCTGTTCATGCAACATTATTACAGCGTCTTCCTGCATTCTTCACGGCAGAGTTGATCTTGATGGGGAAAAGCTACAAGCCAGGCTAAAGTCAGTAGCATAGTCTAAAACCACAGGACTCCCAACTACAGGAGCCTCAGGTCTGGAAGTCTGCACCAGTGTATATATGATGTGTTAAAGACATTTAAGTGTAACAGAGAAACTGCTGTTATGGAGCAAAATCAAACTTGAACATAGAAATCTGTTTTATTTTTAATCAACAACTACTACAACTAAATTTGCTGTTAAAATGAATATAGAATTGATGTTGAGATTGTTAGGGTTTAAACTGTTTAAACTTAAACTGTTTTCTTTTGTTTTCTGATTGTTAGATCACTACACAGACTCCAATATAAAATAAAGATAAATAATTTAAACAGTCACCAGGAACTACAAGGTGCCTGTACAGGTCTTTAGTGTTTTCCTCCAAATTCACTTTGTGACAAAAGTATGTAAGTAATCAGATCAAACCTGAAATGCAACAAAGAGGTGGAGCAACAGTGGAATCTGGAAAAGTTTTAATGCTACATTCCTTAAATGAAACTAAACATCCATCTGAGTGACAGCAGTCAAGAACCAGGGATGTAACATGACAGAAAGAAAACAAGGCACATAATACTCATGTTACATGAATCATCAATACATTTTCATACTTTTTAATTTAAAAAAAATCTTTGTTCGACTTGAGACGTTGAGGAGTCAATAATGGGAGATACACAATGTGCCACAGATGGCCATTGCACACACCCTCTTGGCCCCATGCCCATAAACTGAGGAGGAGCAACACTGAAAAAGACACTTGAAGGTCACATTTTCTCAAATGACAGTCAAACAGCAAAGCTAAGAAAAATTCAGCTGAATCCATCAAGTTTTTCCTCAACAAACAGCAGAACTTGTCAAACAGTAGTGAGTACACTGCTCTGCAAACATAAAATATACTAAATATTTGGTTGAATATTGGTTGACCTCTGATTAGCACAGGTCGCCGTCAGAAACAATGGAAAACCACAGAAAACAAAAAGCACTTTAGAATTGACAGGTAATGGAGTTCTCATTGACTCTTTTTAGATCTGCAGCTAAATCTCTGAGCTGAAGAAGAGAAGCACTGAGCTCGAGCAGCTCTCACACTCTGAAGACCACCTCCACCTCCTCAAAAGCTTCCTGTCCCTGAAAGTTGCTGCATCCACCAAGGATTGGACAGAAGTCAGTGTCTGTCGACCTTCATTTGAGGGGACTGTGGTGAGAGCTGTGAGTCAGCTGAAGGAGACGCTCAGTAAACAGATGAAGAAGCTGTTTCAGGCTGATCTGAAGAGGGTCCAGCAGTATGCAGTGGATGTGACTCTTGATCCTGAAACAGCACATCCTAAACTCATCCTGTTTGATGATGGAAAACAGTTAAACATGGTGATGTGAAGAAGAATCTCCCAGACAGGCCAGAGAGATTTGATCATTGTGCCAATGTCTTGCCAGGCGAGGTACAGCGTCAGTTTTCAACTCGTCAGTTAGTCACTGTGTCCCTGTTGTCAATCTCACTCGACTGCCCAGCCCAGCCCATCACCTCTCACTGCTGTCCATCAAGGCATTACCTTCTAAACAGGCTTGGGGACTAACAGAATACATGCAACTGCATTACATAATTAGGATACAAATAACATGTAACTTTATTCCATTACAGTTACAGAAAAAAAAGATGGATTACACATACACTTACTAAGAAGGAGGATTTTTAGAGGATTACATTAGAAATAAAATAAAACAAGAATGATATAGGTTAGTCTGTAACCATTCACATGTGAACAAATGACAACAGAGTCTGACTCAACATCATGGTGGTCTGAGTGAAACCAAATACGTAAGTGTGTATTCTTACAAAAGACGTAAACAAACAGTTCAATGGCAACACAATCCACCATCCAACAGTTTAAATGAAAACTGAACATGATAATGTTCACATTATAAATACTCCTGATTTACTGCAGAGATGCTACTTTGGACTGCATTACTTTGAGCCAAGTGAACCTAATAAACTGGCATCTGATTGTAGTGCTGCTTCAGAAAGTATTGGACACTGGTAATTCTTTTATTCAGTTTTTGCGCACTGAAGAAAACCTTAACATTTTCTTTCTTTTTTTAATGTAACCAGCCAGAGCCTCTACCTCACTGAGACATCCCCCTGGCAGTAATGAGGGGAACAGTGGAACCCAACATGTGGAGGTGGATCTCAGAGCAGGTCAGACTGCAGCACTGACAGTCGTCTCCACTGGTTGTGATTCCTCTGTCAGTCAGTGCTGGATGAAGCTCTCCTCTCCACTCCACCTCCCAGTAACACGGCCCAGTCAGAGCCTCTCCACACACAAGCTGCTGCTGCTTCAACCTCTGTGGATCATCAGGACACAGCTGATCCTCTCAACACAAACTCCTTCATCATCATCACTCTGACTGAGACCACTTCTACCTGATGAGAGAAGCAGACAGACAGCAGGAGTCATAAATCAGTGTTTACAGAGACTCTTCTTCATCACATCCAGTATAAAGAGCAGCAGGACTTCAGTCCTGTTCAGAGCACAAGTGGAGCGGCTGTGGAGCGGAGCTGCTTCCTTTCAGCTCTCATGTTAACGTGTTGGAGTCAACACACTGAGCTGGAAGCTCACAGACCATCAGGTCTGTTGACTCTGCACATTTCACTCAAGTACACAGTGGAAATAACCTGCTGAGAGTCCCTGAACTGGCGGACTGTTTTGATTTTAGTTTTAGTCTAGTCTTTGTGTCAAACTGTCATTTTAGTTTTTATTAGTTTTAGTCACGTTCATACTCTTTTTTTGTCTAGTCAAGTTTTAGTCGACTAAAAGTCTGAGTATTTTAGTCTAGTTTTAGTCAATGAAAATTGTATTTTACTCTCTTTTTAGTAATGTAATTCTAATTAACCCAATCAACATAGTATAATTTCCTAGTATAGTATGGACAAAACTATTTTAGTCAAACCCATTTCACAAATCAAACATGGTTATTATTATTAAATTATTGTTACCTTACAAACTCAAGAATACACCCATTCCAGACATGGAAGATGCTCTGGTCACCATACCAACCAAACATGTAGGTACACACACATACATTTAAATTAAATAAATAGGCCTAAATAAATAAAATAGCATCACATGACTGACGGAAAAAATTAATACATTCAAGTTTAACATAAAGAGAAACAAAGTGCATGAATGCAATTTACAACAATAACATGATAAAATGTGTGCGTGTGTGTGTGTGTCTTGCTTGTAAACTGAAACAGAAAAGAACAACACAACAGATGACTGTATACAACAGCAGCAACTATATAAACTGTAACCTCCTGGTTGTCTTATTTTATTACATTCCGTTTTGTTTTCCACTTGTTTATAATCAAAGTATGTTCATATATAATTTCTTCGTTTTCTTCCCGGCTGCCTGGCCATGATCTGACCGCAGCTGCGGTGCGCACCACATCTAAATAATGCCGCGTGTAGGGATTGAGGACCTGCATCAGCGCAGTGTGACACACAGCCTAGAACACAGAAATACTGCAAAATAATAAACGCGACTAAACATTAAAACGTTATTTCGTCTTGTCTCGTTGACGAGACATTTTAGCAGAGTTTGTATTTTGTAAATCACATTTCGTCTCGTTTTTATTTCATCAACAATATTGCATTATATATTTTATTATAGTTATATCGTCACATAACTACCATTTACGTTTCGTCTCGTCTCATTTTTGTCACGTGATAAAGGTTCGTTGACGACGATATTTCGTCATAATTTTCGTTGACGAAAGCAACACTACTGAACGCATCATGACTGCAGAAACACAGAGACGTTCACTGCTCACTTCAATGATGGATTTACTGCTGTTATGGCGTGTACCCACCAAACGCGATGAAAATCGCGCGTCAAATGAAATCGCGTCGCGCTACACGCTCCAATTTTGACGCTGGTCCAAATATGCCAAAAAACGCCTCATCGTGGCGCGAGGCGGCATGAGCTCGGCGAGTTCCGCCGTCTCCTGCAGGCTGCAGGAGCTCCGCCTGGACGACGGCCGGTTCCAGCGGTACTTCAGGCTGACTGTTGCCCAGTTTGAAGACCTGCTAGCCAGGGTTGGTGCCAGGATCTCCCGCCTGGATACCAACTACCGGCGCTCCAGTGAGTTTCAGTTTATCGGTTTGTCAAATTCAATCAATGAATATTCACCGTAGTTAGCAAGACTCCGACCGGTACAGGACCTGGAGGTTTAGCTGCTGCTCTGCCCAGAACTGGTGCTTCATAGCCGGCCATAACCTCGTTGTTACCCAGTAGTAAACAATCGCTAAATAAAAAAATATCTATGTTTGTGAAAGAGCCGGGATTGTGTGTGTGTGTGTGTGTGTGTGTCCGTACGTCAGCACGTCGATGACGATCTCAACACTGATAGGCTGTCACGCGAATTCGCCGCAAAAGTTTCAACTTTTCAACTCGAGCGATGAAGCGATGGCGCGATGAAGCGATGGCGCGATGGCGCGAGCGATGTTTGCGTCCATCGCGTCGCCCGGCGCGATGACATGTCCAATCGCGTCTTTGCATTGACTTTATATGTAATCTCGTCGCGCGAAAAATTCGCGTCGCATTTGGTGGGTACAGTTCAAAGCTGTTAAAAACCAGAGTCTCACTTTGAATGTTTCATCTACTTTTGAAATATTAACATGATAAACATGTGAATATTCAAAATATTTGGACGAAACAAAAGACAGATGGACAGATATATTATGTTGGGACAGTGTGTTAATAAAAGATAATCCAGGTGAGGCACTTAAAGCTTTTAATGATTTATTTGTGACAATAATTGATAAATATGCACCAGTGAGAAAGAGTACTGTTAGAAATGCTAGATCTCCTTGGATAGATGAGGAACTGCGAAATTGTATGACACAGAGAGATCAAGCAAAGGAAGTGGCAAACAAGTCTAGCTACACTTCAGACTGGCAAATTTACCGCAAATTGAGAAATTATGTAACTAGATTAAATAAGAGGGAGAAAAAGGTGTATTATGAAAATTTGATTAATAATATAAAACATGATAATAAAAAACTATGGAATATTGTTAATGACATCACAGGTAGAAGATCCAAATCCATCCCATCATTTCTGGATTCTGAGGCAAAAGACCAGTTGATATTGCTAATTATTTCAATAATTATTTTAACAGCAAAGTAAATAAATTAAGGAATGTGATGGATCATACCGACAATAAGCGATCATATAACTTGTTTAAAGATGAAATTATGAGAGACAAAATTTGTCGGTTTGAATTTACCAAAGTCACTGTAGATTATGTGGAGAAGCTGTTAACTGGGTGTAAAGATAAACCACCAGGGATTGATAATTTGGAGGGAAAGTTACTGAAAATAGTAGCACACTTGATTTCCACTCCAATTTGTCATGTGTTCAATTTGAGCTTGGAAAAATGTATTTATCCACAAGATTGGAAAATTGCAAAGATCATTCCATTGTCCAAAAGTGTAGGTGCGCCTTTTTCTGGCCCTAATTGCCGTCCAATTAGTCTGTTACCCACTTTAAGTAAGTTTATGGAAAGAATAGTTTATTAACAAATACAATGCTATTTTTCAGTTAATGACTTGAATACAGATTTCCAACATGCATATAAAAAGGGTCATTCCACAGAAACTGCCCTGACGCAAATGACTGACAATTGGCTGAAAGAAATTAATAATAACTATATAACTGGTACTATATTATTGGACTTCAGTGCTGCTTTTGATATAATAGACCACAGTTTGTTATTAGAAAAGTTGAAATGTTATGGTTTCAGTCCAACTGCTGTATTATGGCTAGAAAGTTATCTAACCAATAGGAAACAGATGGTTTTCTTTAATGGGAGTTTTTCTGATGTAAAATCAAATAGTTGTGGAGTTCCCCAAGGAAGCTGTCTGGTTCCATTGTTATATGCCATGATTTACCATTAATTTTAATAAAATCAAAAGTCGGCATGTGCGGATGATTCTGCAGTACACATGGCAGGATTCACTATAGTGATTGAATGGGTAACTAATAACAAACTGATTCTAAATGTGGCAAAAACAAAAAGCATTGTATTTGGTACTAATTATCATTTAAGGGCAGGACCTACATTAAAATTATATGCAAAAGATGTTCCAGTGGAACAAGTTCAGGACACTAAACTTTTAGGGGTAACATTAGACGACAAATTATCTTGGTCTATGCATACTGACAAAGTGGTGAGTAAGATGGGGAAAGGTC
>JAJHUR010108190.1:0-69906 GCA_027495735.1 Lutjanus campechanus | reverse complement strand
CTGTAATGTGTGTTCAGACTTAAAGCAAAGTCCTCGCAGTCTATGTTTATTCACTCCAAACACTCAGTGTACTCACTGGACAGACTTAAGCTTTAAGCTAACTAGTTGTACTGTGTGTGTCCAGCCTCAGAATAAGCGTGAAGTTGTGCTCAAGGTAAATATTTGCCATTCAGGCAGGTGTGTCTGCATTTCACTTTGTACTGCTGAGGCTGAATCTGCCTCCGCCTGTACTTTTGCATTGACCTTATCACCCCACCTCTGTGTTCTTTTTATATCCAGTCTGAACTTGGATTTATACCTTTGGCAATAAACGCGCCTTCTGATGCTGCCATTGAGCGCAGCCATATCACTGAAATGATCAGAGCAGTTGTTGCCTTTGTGATATACACATCCAGAGTAGGCTCAGACACACACACACGCAAAGTAATGAATACAGGCTTACACATAAGTGAGAGCAAGTCTCTTACATTCACACACACTTATCTGCATCACACATTTCCATAAAAGTATGAGTGCAAATACACAGACACACACTTGCACTCAGACGGTTTTGCATGTATATTGTATAGGGCCTCAGAGGTACTACAAGTGAAACATGCAGGATATTCATTGTAGAGGAAGAGCAGAGTGATGTTGTGTAAAATGAGATGACGAGAGATAGACAGAAACAAAGAGGAAAGGGGAAAAGAGAAGCAGACATGAGAAATACTGGATTGAAATCCTCTCCCACAGCGAGACTTAACCTCTGCTTAATGCTGTTTTCTGAACCACCTCTCTCTCCTGAATTCTCTATAAGAGGAGGATGGAGGTATCTATTGTGAATGTGGCTTTAGATGGAATAGTGGGGAAATGGAATTGAGGGGGAAAAATATAATGCCAGATGAGTTCATGTGGTGAGGAAACTCTGCATGCTTAGACCTTTGGAGAAGTTTGGGCTGTTTGGGGTAATTATCTAATATTCATATGTAACCAGGCATTGAGGTGATTAGCCACAAGATTGCGCAGCAGTGTGGGGATGTGTGTTTTTTTTTTTTAATTTGTGCTTAGAGCATAAACACTGTAAAATAAGCTTTCTTGCTACCAGTGGTCCCTCTCCCCCATTCACTCTCTACCTTGCATGACCACAGATGTGCTCTCTCTCCCAAAACTGACAGAGTGTTTCTGCTGGGAATATTTTGCCAAATAAAATCCCAAAAGAAAACAAAAATTCTGTGATCTTTCATCTGATCCACTTTTTCAGTACATAGTCTACACAACAATTGTTGCTGTGCACAAGACTGCATATTACCTTTCCAGATCCGCGGTTCCAAGCCATCATCAGGAGACCTCTGGTTTTAGGCTATTTAGCCTGACTCATAGCTTTTCACAGTCCAGACCAACACTGCTGTGAAGAATGCAGGACAATGCCATAGTAACCTTTTTTTCTTCTGTGGCAGTGAGCGCAACACACGTCTTTCAGTTACTATAACACTGCAATCTGCACACTTAAAGCTGAATAAAGCAACTTAGCTATAGTATAAAGCACTTTTTTTTTCTGTGGCTGTATCCTGGTACTTCTCTCACAAGTGACTCACTGACACTTGCTTTCAAATGCCATCGGAAATTATTAGTCTATGGAATTTTACAACAGTATTTTGTCCTGCTTTGCATCAGATCTTTAACTTTGGGTTGTCATAAAAAAACCCATAGATGGCGCCAGTGATGGAGATTTTTTGTTGTACATGTGTCTATTTATGCATAAGAGTGTGATATTCTGATGAAGGGGCCCTGTTTCATATGTACTTACTTTAGGAAAGTTGATGTGGAGATACATCAGTGTGGCCTGTCCTCAACTTTAATCTTTCTTTTTTTTCCTTATTTCTCTTCTCTTCTCTTCTCTTCTCTTCTCTTCTCTTCTCTTCTCTTCTCTTCTCTTCTCTTCTCTTCTCTTCTCTTCTCTTCTCTCTCTCTCTCTTCTCTCTTTTCTCTTCTCTTCCCTCTGCTCTCTGTCACAGCTTTGGCTCCTGCTGAAGACAGATAACGGGAACTGGAGGTTTATATTTGCTTTATTGAGCGTTAGATTCAAAAGTGTGTGTTCAGTGCTGATGGATGTTCCTTATGAGCCGTGCCCAATGTGAGTGTGAATGAGTGTCTGCCATGTGTGTCTATACAGCGGTTTGTGTGTGTGGTAACGTGTGTAGGTTGTTAAAACTGATCTGCATGGAGTGTAGAGCGCTGAGGGTGAAATAAAATAAAGGCAACTGGGAAGATGTTACTGTTTGCTATACATAGGCAAATGGGTTCACACAGTACACAGATATATGACAGAAAACTGGCTTGAATGCGAGGGTTCTGTAACACGAAGATAACAATGACACTATGCTACAACATTCAAATTACTTTTATCCCATTTCTCTCTCTTTTCACTGAAGTGTCCCCCTGCTTGTCATCTCCATCTCGTATCAGCTTAGCTTTCTGTGGTTAGATAATAGATAATCTTCCATCTCATTTCTCCTTACAGCATGATATTAACACACAGTGCCTTTTCTTCTTTTCATCTCTGAATTCCCTCTCCCCCCTCTGGGAGCTGCAGCTTTGTCACTTATTGAACTGGGAGGAAACTATTCACTGATTGTGTTTTTCCTCTTTGACCTTATATCTGTAAGCAGCAAATGTCTTCCAATATATTGACTGCGCCATGCCTCTCCATCTCCAAAATGAGGCCCTAATTAAACCATCTATTCCCCTTCGAGTTTAATTTGAAAATTTCTCTTACCAACTGTGGCTGATGTGACATTGTAAGTCAAGTGCAGTCGACCATACCACACATCATGACTGCCATCTGCTTAGACATGCCTGTTTGTTATAGTGGCTCTCCAGAGGATACCCTCGCTCCGCTTGGCACTGGTCCTTAGTGGTGGTGTGTAAACGCCTATATGGTAGTAAAATATGCAGCGTGCATTTGATAACATAGCGAGTGATGCCCATGGGGGAGTCTGTTCAGGTCTGTACTGTACATCATTTGCACACATCATGTAGCTTCTAGAGAACAGCTAAATATACACAACAATGAGTCACAAACCAGTGGTGGAAAAAGTGTTCATATCGTTTGTCAATACAACAATGTACAAATACTCCATTGCAAGTAAAACTTCTCCATTTAAAATTCTATTTAAAGGTCAAGTGAGTAAGTTTTAAAGGCAGAATATGGCAGGAATATAATATAATATTTATAAGTATGTTTTCATTTGTGTATAATCACCTTAAAATAAGAATTGTTGTGCTTTTGTTACCTCAGAATGAGCCGTTGATATCTACAGAGGGTGCAGGGCCTCTGGAGTCTGCCATGTTGCTCCACAAAACAAACACCGGCACATTTTGGGAGATTTCTGCTGACACTGAGAGAGTAGATGAGGTGTTTGCAATCTGCGAGTGTGCCATTAGATGCCTACACAGAACATTATCAGCATACTATCAAAAGTAAAAGATTCGTTCTGCAGAATAATTGTGACTCATATATAATCTCTCATTAAATTGTTACTGATGCATAACGCATAAGTAGAATTTTATGTTAATAGTTAGTCGAAGTGCTAGTTTTAATAACTTGGCTTCAATCAGGAGGAACAAGTGAATGAATAAAAGATAATTGTTTATTTTACTGATGATATATGATAATTAGTCTTGACAGACAGTCTTTGGTGTTTAGACTCTCGGGGACATTTTGTAATCGAGGGGCGTCTGCTCTGAGCAGCTGTAAGATAAATCCCCCCCATGGAGTCCAGACACTGGTGGTGGTGGT
Source organism: Lutjanus campechanus (assembly GCA_027495735.1). NCBI lineage: Eukaryota > Metazoa > Chordata > Actinopteri > Lutjaniformes > Lutjanidae > Lutjanus > Lutjanus campechanus. The sequence continues at coordinate 66,128 of JAJHUR010108190.1, read as the reverse complement.
GGCGATGATGATGATTCTGTTGGGACTGATAAGCTGATGAGGCGGATGAATCTGCAGAGACTGGGTAGTGATAGGGAGGTGGAGGACAGCCCATACAGGCAGCATGAAGGACTCGAGACAAAGAGAGAAGTGTTTAAAAAGACAGCAGCCAGATGATAGGCTAACAGTGAGGGTGAGTCACATTGCTATTGCATAGAAATGACCAGCTGATGGAACAGCTGACAACACAAATGACACTGGTGGACTCAAATTCAAATTCTCCAGTGTTCAAGTAAAAGTGATAAAGTGCCCTCTTGGGGGTTTTTCCCATGGAGCACAAGTGATGAAGTGCCTGTTAGGGTGCCCTACCAGCAGGGAAAATGCTATGCAGTGCCATATAAGCTGCCCTACATGCTAGAAAATTAATGTGCCTCGAAATGGTTAAATAGTTCAGAGTCGCGTGTGTGTTTTCATTGCAGAGACATAGGAGTAGTTTTACTTTTAATGAAACTATTATAATCACAACTTTTGTCATGCTGATGCCCCACCCCATACAGCTGGTGCCCTTTTCTGTTATTTTCGCCCCTGCCCCTCAGGCATTTGTCAGTCCACCAGTGACAATTGCCATCCCCAGATAGAGACAGCAATAAAATCATGAGTGAGCATGCAAGAGGAGTGAAAGGGAAGAAAGTGAGAGGAATAAACTATTAGTTAAATTGAGTAGAAAAGAAGAAGATACAGTATATTTTGCCACACAAATCCGTAATAATTTTCAGGACCACTGTGCAAACTCTCTTTAACTAAATATTGGATAATTTTACCTCTTGGGCCTCCAACAGTTATTTAAATTAAAACATCTGAGAAATTTAGAAGGGAAATCTGTCTTTGGAGACCAGCCAACAGCTCCATGTCTGACTTCATAGAAACTGGTTTAATCTTTATGCATTATATTTTACAAGCTCAAATGCTTTATGATATAAAATCTTAATCTGAAAACTAGTAGTTATATATGTCTTACAAATGTATGCTAAGTACAGGTATCTCAAGTTTGTACTTGTGTACTGCACAGTATTTCATTAAATGTACTTTCAGTCCGTTTCTACCGCTGATAAGTGAAGACCATTTGTTTATTAATTCAGTAACTGCCAGTATTCAAGAAAACCCTTGGATAAGATGAGATAAATAGATACGGACAAACAAAAGAAGTAATTCCATGCTCTCATTGGCACCGCTGGCAAAATGTCCTAAGCCATAAGTTTAACTCCATCCATATTTAATTAGCAGTCCCTTTTGTGCTTTTAGGCCTTTGTTAGATGTGCGAGGGACTAAACTCCAAGGGCGCTGCTCGCTCCCAGTCAGTTTGGATGAGTCTGTGCAGCCGTTAAGTGATGGAGATAAACACTGCGCCGAGGAAAACATAACAAAAGAGAAAGGCACACAAATACTTCTTGATCGGAGCTGACATACACTTTGTGTCACTCCCGTGCTCCGTGTCACCACAATTTGTATATCTCAAATAGGTCGCCCAACACTGTTTTGTGTCTTTGTGTGTGAGAAGTCTTGGTTGCATGCGTGAGTTTGGAGTGTTTTTTTTTTTTAGGCTGTAGCTGTTCAGTAATGTTGGCATGAGGAGAGAGAAACAGAGAGACAAAGGATCAAAAGATGTCACTGTAATCCCACTTTGTGGATCTGTTTCCATCTCTGGTGATTTTCTCAGGGCTAATCTGTTAATAATTACTGTGACACAGATGCTAAGATCTCAAAGGACCGCACACAAACACATTTCCGCTCCCCCTTCCGCTTCTCATTTCTCCACTGCTGACATGCATGCATAGACACATAGTGTACATTAACATATGTGCACACACACATACACACACACACACACACACACACACACACACACACACACTCAAATGCATAAACACTAAACCCCAGTGTGTCACAGTCTCCTGCTTTCAACTTTTAAATCCCTTTAATTTCCTCCTCATTTCAGCTTCTGCTTTCTAAGAATGATGGTCAAAGGTCACCTGCTGCTATTAACACTGCTGCGGTTTCTATTAATAAAGAGATGGCATAATTCATCAGTGTTTGACATACTGTATTTCTCAGAAAGAATAATTCTGTGATAATTGCTTATCACTATCCTAAAATTTAAAGCGACATTTCTTCGCTCAAGTCACACCAACCTGTACCTGTCATTGGTATCCCAATGAGATTTTGACTATGATTTTATGATGGGCACTGACTTCATTCAGCTCACTGCCAAGCTGATGTTACTGGTCACCATTCAAGCATTGACCGCAAGGCGGCAAGGAGTTAGGAAAGTTAGGGTCTGAATTATGTAGATCACAGTTAGCATTGTTCTTATTATTATGAAAAGAAACAAGCATTTTTTTTAAAATCTCAATATGAGTTCAAGATGCAGAGAAAGCTTCCATCATGTGAATTTCCATCAAACTACAAAACAGAAGGGTCTGAAGAGAGTTTTTTTTTCTATTTCAAACAGTGCATTCTGGGAAGTCTGCAATACACTGATCATGTTTCTTTTAGGGCTAGGGATAGTCGAAGAATTGAATCATTAGTCGGAGACCCCCTCAGTCGACTGAGATTCTTCTAGTGCATTTATTTTAAAAACAGACAGTAACAGCCCTAGTTTCTTTAGAAACTTGACTTAATGAGTTGATTGAACTCACAGAAGAACAGTCATTTGACTGAAAAGGCTTCAAGTCAGAACGCCTCATATTTCTAAGTTCTAAAGTGATAAAAACTAAAACTTTTAAACTGATTTAACTTTAGATTAATAAAACTTATATACACACATGTAGTTAACAAGAAAAGAGCAGTTGATTCCACTAAATTCCTGTATGATGTTTTACAGTACAACTTTCTGTTTTAAGGGATTTTGGTATGTTCTCTGCCTTGGCCAGTTTCCACTCTGCTGTTCTCCATAGGCAATCAATGGTTAACTAACCATATATCCTCTATGTTTGTTTTGCTCAAGCCTGGTGCAAAACTCATTATCTTAAAAATACAATGAAATTGATAATTCATTAGTTGCCTTTTTTCTCTCAGCCTGGACATTTTTTTTTTCAGATAAGAATCATAGCTTCTGTTGTTTAAATCGCTTTTCCCACTAATAACTTTGTGGGGAGAAAATCATTGGACTAACTTCCAATTATGTAAGTATGGGCTTCTGTGCAAAGACTATTAGAGTGACAGCAAATTAAAGACCTCTAGTCACCCAGTGACCTTGCTAACAGAGATAGAGAACCACATTATATGGACACAGCAAACATGTTTTGTGATGATACTTTAGTTATATTATTACTCTATAAAACTGGAGAACAAATACTCAAATATAAAAAAAATGTAATGTCAAGACATAACAACTTCCTTCAACACAATTAGTGCCAAGCTGTGTAGGCACTGGCCCAAAACAGTGATAAAGAAACTACTCAGGGTCTGCAGCTAAAAAAAACAATGGTGAAACTAACAAGTTGAAAAGAGCCAAGGAGAAAGAAAAAGAGCAGCAATTCAAGAGCCACATCTGCATCACTCCTCAGGCTCTGTCTTATCTTTCACTGCTTTTCATCTTGGAAAGTCAGTGCTTATGTTCTCTCAGCATTTGGCTCAGAGTTACCTTCCATTTTAAGCACACTGGCCTTCTTTTTTCTTAAATGCTGTTAAATTTTCAGACCCAGTCTTTCTTTCCAGTTTTTCTCTTTGTTTTCTTTTATTTTATGTCAGTTTTCACTCTGCTAATTGGATCAGGAAAAGCAAACAAGGTCCTCTATTTACTCCAAACTAATTACAGTGATTTCATGTCTACTTTGGAACTCCAAGATGTTCAATATTAATAACTATTTATTTTAATATTGGTTTTAAATAATATAATGTTATAATATAGTGATTAGTTTAACAATAAAATAAACATATGATTAATGTGGGAAAAAATGACTTGATTTGTGAAATAATTCAAGAAATCATTGAAACCCAACTCATTATTATAAAATGTTATTTCTTCCGTCTTATTTTCACAATAAGAGCTTCATTGGACTTCATTGTTATTCCATAATAGACATTTTTATTTAAAAATGCCCTGTTTGCTGTTGGTCTAGTAACAGCTAATAGGTTGGCCACGTGATTGGCTGGAAGGTCAGAAAGCAGTGACACCACTTTGGGCAAAAAAGGGCATCTTTAAATAAATTTTCTATAAAGTGAAAAAAACCCACAATCTAATAAATTTCCTTTATTATGAAAATTAATAATGAAATAATATTTTGTCATAGTGAGTTGAGTTCTAATCATTTTTTCAATTATTTCACAATATATTCATGGTGCTCCATACAGTCAAGCTTAAATACTTTAGCATATTATTTGCATATATTAGCATAGCAAGTTAAAGTCGTTTCATTGTCACAGTAGGTAAAACTTGCAATATGTGCGGAGAAAACAGACTCTTTTTTTTGATAACCTCACAGCATATTTATAAAGGAAGTTACACATATAGAGTGAAGCACAATAAACGTGATAAATAACAGATGTGAGAATTCAAACAAATTAAAGTGTCTCGGTAAGAAAACACGGGGGCCAGAAGGAACTTAAGTTTGCACTGAAAATCAGCCTGTGCTCACCACATGAGATATTGCCATGGCTACACAGCAGGATGTGCCACCCACCGATGCTGTCAAAATGTTTTGTTTTTTTTAGCTTGTAAGTGCCACCGTTGTGCCCTTATCCTTAAAGAATAAATAAGTGCGGTTGCCGACCTACACCAGGTTTGTGAGCTGTGGAGGTTGGCACTGTGACAAAGCGTCATCTGGCCATGGCAGTGCCCTTTTCCCTTTATCCATGGGATGGGCTCTCCAAAGTACACAAACCACTCCATGTCAACCCAAGCCGGATTTCAGTGGGAACAGGTGGAGTTTGTCATTGTACCACACACAGGTGCTGGCATGCAGCCTGATCCAACCTGTTAAATTGAAAGGGTCTAAGAGGTCACAATAATCCCATTCTGTTTGCAGAAATTAGCCTAACAATTAACCTCTTCAATTATTCATAAGACTCAAGCATTCATTTTATCCTACAAACTGTGCATGTCAACCATTACTGGTGAGCATGAGACTGTCTTTACCCTGTCATAACCTTGTCATGACACTTCTTTATGAATGTTTGTGACCATAAACGTGTCATTCAGTCGGTTATGTAATTTTTAATGCAGAATTGACATTGTTTGAGATGTCTTTGATACGACAACTTGAGCAACAAGTTAGAGTTAACCAGATGGAGCGCCCTCCACTGTGACTTTCCAGTGAAGAAAATGTGGTACAACAGACTACCCCTATAAATGATGGATAAACCCTTTGTAATTAGGTTATTAATTAGGTTGTTTGCACTTTATAAATTATTAATAAGCTGTCGCAGTGGGACAACAGTGATCTGTTGCTCGCCAAATAGTGAGCCTACATTTATCTGCGCCGTTAAGCCTCAGATCTCATTGTCTGAGCTTAGTTTGTCCTCTCCGTCAGCAGCTTTTATACCTGTCAGTTTCATCACATATTTGTTAATAAGTTACTGGCATTTAACCACCATCAGCATATCTTAATAGTCAAAAAGTTTAATTTGGCATCAAATTAACATTAACATAAAATTACTCATACATCAAGGCTTTTGCAATATTGTTTATCTTGACGTTTTCAGTGTGCACCGTTTTAGACTTTACAATAAGGCTCCCTTTGCCAGTTAAAAATACTACCATTAGTAAGTTAATTATTACTAAGGAGTGATTTATGAACTGTTAACCAAATTAATAACCTAAGTATAAAGCACTTATAAATCATTTATAATACAGTTTTATTGTAAAGTAGCAGTAGTAGAAGAAAGCAGATAGGAACTGTTTTACTATAAATGCATCAAGACTTACTGAGTGCTGGTTGGATGCAGCTGGTCATCTCTTTACCCCCCCCGGTCAACCACTGCACACACAGATGGCGCTGATACATTCTGTGGCTCGTTTCTCATTCACAGTATTTGGAAGTTCTATTATTCCTGCCTTTTGAGGCTCACTCTGCATGATGTTGTTTCAATTCTCTTTACTACATTATGCATTTGAAAGAAGATCGCAGAGTGATTGCTCATTGTACTGGATTATTTCACACAATTAGTCTCGACGACAGTAGTCAGAATGAGTGAATCACACAAATATGTAGGAGGCTGCACGAATTTAATACCCAAACTAAATCAATTATTAAAAAATGTAGAACTACTAAACAGATTTGCAGAGAGCAGACACATTAAAACAGCAAACAAAGAGGGGAAGAGAAGTTGTTTTTTTGTGTTCAGTGTACACTTCATCTGCCAAATCTCTCTAGACTAGAAATAGCACTCTTTTGATAGGACATTCACAGCTCGTATTTGGCTTTTATCTCTGTGTTCTTAAAATTGACCACAATAGCCTTTGGTCAAACAAAAGTGGCCCACACTCAGGCCTGACATGGGATGTTAAGGGATTGTTTCCAATGAAGGCAATAGTGGATTCTTGCGCAGAACAATCAGGAATTTTAAGAGCAATGTTGCACTTTGTAGTCTGGTAGTGTAACATTCACAGTGCTGCACAAAGCTCTACAATGACGAGTCTGGCTGGGGAGCGCACCTTAACAGGAAAGCCATTCGATTTGTCACACAGGCTTCAGCTGAAGTGACTGATAGGTGTAGGAGAGCTAATGTTTCTGCACTTCTGAGCAGACATACTACACCATCCTCACCCTCTGCCTGCTGCTCTCTGCTTTGTCCCACTTATTCCTCATCTCTTTCTCACTCTGACCAGAAAAAAAAAGCGTTTTCTAAGTTGACAATATTTGCTAATAAAATTTTCCACCAGCATAATATCTGCCCGTAACACCTACAATGAACCATTTAACTACAAAAGCAGAGAGTAGCCTCTGAATTTCTTTTCAGTACCTCGTTTTTATGTGACTGAATGGAAATTGTTATCCAAATAATGGAATTTCCAGGTTACTAATGGTGAGTAAAATGATGTTTTTAATGAAGTCCTGCTCTAAAATAGATTCCACCTCCTGCTGCCTTTAACATATATACACAGAAATGTAATAATCAACAAATTTCACACTTCACACAAGTGGAATTTAATAAATGAGTGGTTCTGAATGTTGAATTCAAGCTTTGATCATCTAAAAAAATCATTATGTTGCTCTGTAATAAAGTACATGATATCACTATAGCTTACAGCAGGCACATGGACAGCCCACACAGCTCATTATTTTTAATTAGCCCAACCTTGTCCATTATCACAGGTCTGCTTGTGTTTCGCTTGCGCAGCCAGTGACATTTTGCACTATCTGCCCCAGTGGCCTGAGGCGAATCGTTTTGGCAACGCTGACTCTGAAGTTCAGAGAAATAAAAGTTGTGTAAAACCTTGTGTTCAATGGATCACTGTTAAAATGAAAAAAGCTGGGAAAACTCAAAATTTCAAGGCAACCTACCAAGTAATAATGTTTTGTTGACATAATGTACATTTCTTCTTTAGATAAAACTGAATTTATCCCCAAGAAATATATTTCAAAAATTGCTGAATTAAAGTGAAAGTGAATTATGGATAATAATTTAATATTCTCAATTGCAATCATTTAATTTTCAAGCACCCAAATAATGGCAAATCAGTTTCACAGCTCACTGTGAATGACTTTTGAAATACATTTTTGGGGGATTTCCAAAACTCAAAGATTCAAGTTTATCTATAAGAAAAGTAAATTATCTCAACAGAAGATTTTCGGTCAGCAAAACTTTGTTTAGATTATCTCAAAACTTAAGAGTCTGAGTTTGATTCAAAACTCAAAAAACTAGTGATGGCAGTTGCCTTAAAATTACGAGTTTTTTCAACTTTTTTGTTTGTTTTTTTACAGTGAGGAGACAGGGGTTGGTGAAGGAGGATGTGAAGTCATGGGAGGAACATGGAGGAAACAAGCATTTTTTGGGGGCAGTGAAATAAATGAAAAGTCTGTCACAGAGTCTTGGCTGTCCCCTGTGTGATTTGCCCTAACCACAGGTTTTCTGCATCTGTTGCTGTGCTATTTCACTGGAGTGTTTGTTTGCTGATCCCTTCAGGGGTGCAACCGGTGTCCGATTTTGTGCTTTATTACCCCAAACCATATGAGAATGCATGATTGATGTGTGTGAATGTGAGTGTTTCATGTGATTGGCATTAAGCTTCCTTCAGCACGGAAACTCTCCTGTGGTCCATTTGGGTCTGACGGGTGCTGATTGGGTTCAAGTGCTCCTCGACTGCAGATGCCATTTGAAGATTGCTTTCATCCCCCCCCTTGAAACACAAGGGCAGATAAGAAACAGACTTTTCTCTCTAGGGATTCAAAAAGCTCCCACTCACGTAGGCACAAATACATGTTCAGAGCACAACTTTTCCGTTTACCTCTTCCCCTTCTTTCTTATGCCTTCTGTCAAGCAGGTATAGACGCACACACACCCTGAAAGAAAATACCACAAATTGTATTTGCTTGCTTCAAGGCAATTCCCTTCAAAAGAGAAAAAGATGTTGAGAACGATTGGTCTTGAAAACCCTTTAACTCCCCAGTCTTCCACCACTCCTCCCTGCCATCTTATCTTCCCCATACAGCATGCTAATCAAAAGCGGTCGCGCCCTGCTATCTCTCAGTGGGATCAGCAGCTTTGTCTAAGCCCCTGCCATGAATGTCTTAAAAGCAACACCTTTTAAATTAGCACAGGTGTTGTGTTGGCTTTGGATCCCATGTAACACACATCAAAAGATGAACAAAACTGCCAACAAAGTCATGAAAGTGGCATAACAAATCTTTTTTTTCAGGGGGTGGGCATGGTGACCATTTTGGTGAACCGGCTGCTTCCTGTCCAGCTGTCATCTCCATTAACAACGTGCATCTGTTAAGGGTGTTCAGTAAATACACAGAGTTCATTTAAAATTCATGATGTAATAGGAATCACATTTTATAAGCTTCTTTTACATGGAGTTTAGTGTGAGATTAACAATTTGAACCAGGGGCTGTGTAGGGGGGGCAGGTACAGTGTGCACCACATGTACTGAAGGCTATGCAGAGCAGACTCTCTCTTCTCTCTCTCTCTCTCTCAGAACTAATGTAGTCAGAGTAAGTAAGGTTCAGGAATTGCACATGATACACAGATGCCATCAATTTACAACGAAGAAAACTGAGAATTTACTGTAAGAGAATACCAGCCACACCAGGCTGATGTTTGAGTTATAAAGCAAGTTATAAAGGTTTGCCTAGTTGTCATACCCATGGATCATAACCCTCCTGACAAGCATGGTAAGACTAGTTTTCAGGCTTAACTTCACCCATGTCACAATTCCTGTTTTACTATTGTTGTTTGAACATAAGTTTGACATGAGTTGCATTTATTGACTATATTAAACTGAGCGCTCCTCTCTTTATTAACATAAAGTACATGCCTATACTGTAATGTAATTTAAATGCACTGAGAAAAATAATTGCTTTAGGCTACATAACAGCTTTAACTGAAATAATAAATAACATTGACCCAATGCCTATTTCAAAATGCTATTTAAATGGAATTTCATGGAAATACAGTACAACTGAAAACCTTTTATCAAATGACGTAATAGTGCCCTTTTGGATGTCCCTATGGCCAATAAAACATCCTTTGGGGCACCCTTCCGGTGGACAAAACATTATAAAATGCCCTCTGGGGTGCCCCTTTAGTGGACAAATGTGGTAAAGTGCTCTCTAAAATCCCCTTTCAGTGCACAAAACATGATAATGTGCACTGTAGGGTGCCCTTGCAGAAAATGTGATGCAGTGCCATATAGGCTGCCCTACATACAAAAAATTTGGTGCTTATATGCCTTCAAATAGTGAAATAGTTCCCTGTGTGTTTTTATTATAGAGTTGTAGTAGTTGTTGCACAATAAGACAATTTTAATCTAAACCAGGAATTTGAACTTTTCCACCTTAAATGCATAATGATTTATGCCCCATCACGTACACCTTTTTATTTTGTTTGCCCCTTCCCCTCAAACAGCCTGAATCCACCGTCTTAGGTTTTAAGAAAATCCTGAGTGAATCAAACAAAGGTAATAGTTGGTATTTGTCTTTTAGTGAAGCTCAGACGAACACACTGTAGCTACTACTTGTGATCTGTACAACCAAATAAATGCTGTTCCACTTCCAAATCTGTTTCCATCTCTATGCCGACTTCTTTCGACATCACGCCCGGCGTGCAACACTGCTGCCTTTTGATGAAGCACTACTTCCCTCTCTTTGAGTCTACTGTAATAGAAAACTTTACACCCTCTACAAGTTTGAAACCCTGCAAAGTACTGAGAGTAGATGCTCGTCAAAGGGAAGCGGACTACTCATGATACTCCTGGGATTTGTGGATGAGCGCAGCACAAGCCGTTGCCAGGCGCCGGAGCACAGTGTGCACATCACACCGTAGTAATATTAATAAAATCTGAAGTGCTTTTCAGGCAACTCTCACCATTTCCCACCACTGTAGACTCAAAGCAATAAAAATGTCCACAGGTGGGTGTGCGGCGACGGTGGATAACCCACCAGGTGGGGGGAAAAAAACTGCGTCTAACAACTGTATGGCGCTATTTGAGGGCATTTGAAAGTAGCCCGCATCTGCACTTACAGTAGAACAGCTTGTCGTGTTGTATGAGTTTGTGATAATACAGGCTTTTTGTGGGTTTACAGGCAGAGGAGGCTGATAATGGGTGAGATGTGGGGAGCGGGGAGCGGTGGGATATGCTGACTGGGTTTCAGAACATCTGTCGCATCAGGAGTCAGATATTCATGATGAATACATTTCATATCAGACTCGTGCATTTTCTCCTCGCTCTTGCTGTGTACTTCTATCTTGTCACTCTCTTTTCTAGCATTTCTCTGGCTTCGACTGTACACATTAATGTGCACATCTTGAATTCCCTTTGTCTCATAGTCTCATTCTATTTTCTTAGTACATCCCTGTCTGTCTTGTGTTTCTCTACCAGCCTCTAACTCTCGTTTCTGTGCTCCCGCTGCCATCATAACCAGTTATTTATACCCCTTACTTTTTCACTCCATTATCCCATCATTCCTTTTTACAGGTCCATCTCTCCTTTTCCTGCCTCTTTTATCTTGCCTTTCTCTTTTTAATAGCCTCCTGGATGTCAACTGCCTCTTATGGCTATCGTTCTCTATTTCTCCCCCAAGCTTTCTTTTCTTTTTTCTTTTTTTTTTTCTTTTTTGTTCTCCGCCCCTGCCCTATCCTTACATCTGTAAGGATTTATACTACTGCTGGGAGCAGGCAGGAGGATAGCAGAGTAGATGTGTGCGAGCAGAAGGGAAGAGAGAGGAGAGATCAGAGTGACCATCAGATGGAGTGCAAGAATGCGAGGATGAATAGTAAACAAGAGAGAGCTCCTGAGGCTCTACTAATTGAATTCAACTCTCCCCTCTGAGTTGGGGTAGCAGCAGCACTCATAAGGAAATTCTGACTGAGATAGGAAAAAAAAAGAGGTGGGGAGGGAACAGAGAGGATAGCAAGTTAGAGAAGGGCCAAGAGATTGGATAACAAACATAAGAAAGAGAAAGAGAAAGGGAGAGAACTCCTCTGGCCAGACTAATTGAATTCCGATTTTCCCTCTGAGATTGGTTAGCAGCAGCAGGCAGGCAGACAGGCTGCCCCCAGCATGGATCAGCTCTATCCAACCAATCACACTAATACAGTGTTTATGTCCAATCCAGTGCAAGCCGGTCAATAGCTTCTTCTCCAGTGCAAGGCCAAGAGGGAGTTTACTGGGGCCACAGCCAACTTTAAAAAACAGATACATAATTGAAAAGCCCAACATGTCAGCTGGAACTACAATGCAACTTACAAATCATCTCCTTTGAAAACAAGGTGTGCAGGGAATTGCAAGTGCATTTGTTTTTGTGCGGGAATACTTGAATATCAAGCAGTGGTTGCTGTAAGTGCTGCTTTGTGAACCACAGAAATAAGGAGAAATGGGTTTATCAAGGTCAATATTGGTACTGCCTTCTCTTGGGAGGCAGTGGCCAATAGGAATCCAATTTGTGGAAAATCCACTCTGAACCAGTTTACTTTGGCTTTTGAAGGATAAGCCTGGTGATATTCTCATATTGGCAACAAAGTCCATGAAAAGTGAAAACGAATTGATCGTACTAACAATTTTTACCCATGTGTAGCCAAAGCTTTGTATAGCTTATAGCTTATTACTGTACTGTACCGCAGACCTCCGCTGTTGTCCAGAAACTATTAAATTCATATCGATGAGCCACACTGTTGCTCAGGCTGACATCTTCCTTCATAACAATGAACACAAGTTTATTTTGACTCCATATACATTGTCCCGCTGCTGTAAATACTCACTAGCTCACCACATGGGTCCTCATTTGGGACTGAAAATTATGTCCAATATTTCAGAGGTTTTCAAAGTGGGAGACAAGCCTTTCCATTGGGGCTCCAAAAGATTTCAGGGGAGGCTCAGTGAATGGTAGTGAGAAAATAACAGTTAAAATTAGATCACATAAAAAATTCAGTTAAAGAGATACTTCAGAGATACAGTATTGGAGAATTTGACTATTTTCTCCACTTTCCCAAAGTCAGTAACTAATAAGTTGTGTAAAACAGCATTACATGGGTATCTTGGCTCAATTATTGAGTGCTTATGGGATCAAATAACACAATCATGATCCCAGAGGTATCCAGGATTTCAGCGAAACTAAGTAAGTTAACTAAGGGGTGGATGCCTTTTTCCATGCTTCATATGAGGGAAGGTTCAGACTCTCAGACTTTGAAAACCCCTGGTCTGATTAATCCTGTTAAGTAACTCTTGCCAGAAACTACAGTGCCAGCTGTTTTAGATTAGCAAGCAGTTCATAACATAAAACCACAAGTACATTTGTGGACAATTTTTTTTTTGTAGAATCTGAAACATTGTTTTTAAATGCACCATTCAAAGTTAGCCCCTCCTCCCTGGTTCAATGAACAAGAGAGAGGGCAGGGGATATAGATATAATCAGTAGAAGGAGTGCCGGTAGCGACAACTTGTAAATCAAAGAAATAAAATGTTATTTTCTGATTGTTTCACAGCTGTTACATTCAAAGGTACTAATAAAATGCCCACACCTCTGCAAAATGCCGAATTTTGTGTAAAAAAGACTGTTTTGCCTGTGTGTGTGCATGTGTGTAAAACACTTTCTGTAGTTCTCACAGAGAGAGAGAGAGAGCAAAGGAAAAAGATGGAGAATGTGATGTGACCATTGATCGCTGAGTTTTTTATAGAGCTCCGATTCATATTTTGTTCTCTCTGCTGCACACTGAACGTTAAATTTTAGTCTCCATGTGTCCTACATGCTGTTGACTTTTCCAACAAATGTTCACACTTTGTTTTAAGCTGTTGGTGATGAAATGAAATCTAAAATTTAAAGGTTCCACTAAAATCTGCTACATAATTCTTTCAGCCCTGTTTTTGTCTAATGTGTGCGATTATTTTTGCTCAAAAATAATCTTTGTTACTTTAAACGAATACTGTCTATATCAGATGTTCATTCTGGATCACCCCTGAAAACTGTAAAAAAATAAATAAAATAAAAATTAATAAATAAATCTGCAGAAACTATTTGGGCCTGATCATAACTGACAATTTAGAGGCACTTTGAACAATGCATATTATGCATTTAAGGATTTACATCTTCAGTAGAAACCAATGAGCTTGGGACAGGTAGAGACATGGTCAGGAAGTTGTAAAGTATTAAAGGCAAGAAACACGTTGGTTTTTTATCTTTAATAGAATTTGTTCACAATAAGATAAGCCTTTAACTATTTGCAGAATTACGCCAAATGAAACCTGCACATTTTCAGAGTAAACCAAGTTTGCATGCATGTGTGTCCGTGAGTGTTTGCTTCCCCTTAATTGCACATTTGTATTTGTGAGTTTGTGTCTGTGCCTCGACTGCCTGTGTGCCTCCAGCTGTGTCGTAAAGCATGGGGGTGTCTCTCTCTGTGCTCATTATTCGCCTCCCTTCTTCTCCCCCTCTATCTCCCTCGCTGCTCTACGTCACTACCCATCACCACGCAGCCTTTATGAATATTTAACCAGTCCTCAAGCTTCTGTGCTCCCCTCCTTTTACTCCCTTGCTTTTCCCCTTATCCTCTGTCATACCTTTTTGTCGCTGCTGCGCACATTTGTCCATCTCTGTCTCCTGCTGAAACTCTTGTAAGTAATTCCTTCTTCCCCCCTCTCTCTCTGTCTCCTTCTGTCTGTCTGTCTCTCCCTATCTCTGTTTCAGGACATCATTTTCTTTTCCCTACAGTAGGGGAGGACGCTACTGCTACACACCCTGCCCCTTAACGCCCAATCGTTGTTTCTTATTTAATCTGTTCCGCTTTATTGAATTTAATTATTTCTAAATGATTAACTCAGAGTTCAGAGGGAGGGAGGGGGACAGAAGGACATATGTTGTGAGATGGGGTGGAAGGGCCACTGGAAGAAAGATAGTGGGGATCATGGCTTTGTGTTTTGGAGCCAGTCAGAGTAAATAGCCTGGTATGCACACTCATCAGTCTTTGATTCCATTACTGCAGCATGGCTGCAAACGCACGTCCCGCTCCCACCCGCCAGCTCTCCTCACCCTCAGACACACCAAACACAATCACAATATGTACGTTTGGGTGAGTGTGTGGTCATGAGAAAGAGAAAAAGAGAATTTGCATTTTGTTGAAATATTGTACTATGTGTCTGAATAGCTACAGGTACAAAATCAGTCTATTTTTCAGGTTGTCAGTGTGTGTGTGTGTGTGTCTGTGTGTGTGTGTTTGTGTATTTTCTGTGTGACAGGTGTAAAGGAGCAACGGGTACTGTTTACTTTCACATTGCCGTACCTCAAAAAGAGGTATTCATTACAGTGCCAGAAGGCAGTGAAAGCATAGCTGTAATGATGTCCAATAGGCTGTCAGCTCTTTACATGAAAATGTGACTAGTGGAGAAAAGAAAACTAGAATGATGGGTTTTTGCTATGCGGCAGTACCCCTCCAATCGCAGTGGAAATACTGCAGATTTGCATCAAGCATACACAAAAGACAGAATGGAGTTGCATAAATGCACACATGCCTTTACACATGTCCATACATGGCGAGTTATTGGCTCATGTCACTCAGTGCTCCGTATGTATACACTGAGAAGAGACCCCTCACAGTAAGGGACACAAGATGCATAAGGAACAAACCCAGAATAACTCTGCAACTAATCATTATATTCATCATATTGTGCTCATTGTTTTCTTTTCTATTAATTTGGTCCAAAAAATTTACGAGACCATCACAATATCCTAAAACCAGGTAATATCATAAAACTCTCTATAAAAGATATTCGGTTCACTATCACATGAGACAAAAATAGGGAATATTTGGTCATTGCTGCTTCAAGAATTACTTTAATAATTAATCGGTCATTAAAATAGTTCTACTTCTAGTTGTAATTCTTTCAGTCACCTAATCAGTTAATTGGCTTCTTGTTCCAGCCCAAATCTAATCAAAGTGTTTTTGCTTACAATTAGCTCCTAAAATCACAATCAATCATCATTATAATTTTAGTATTTACTTGAGAAGAAACTGTTTGAAACTGCAAGAAAACGGATGTAATCTCTCAATGCATATTATTATTATTATTATTATTATTATTGTCATCATTATTATTACTATTACTATTATTGTTGTTGTTGTACTTCGACACAGGTAAGATAGACAGCATGTACCTCAACTTGATTAATGACTGACTGAATGCCCCGCCCATCAGATGACAGGGACACTAATGGAAGTGCGTGTCTGTCCGGAGCAGCAGGTATCTCTGAGCTCTCTTTTTTTTTTTTTTTTGAGAAAGGACAGTGGAGTAAAGTGATGCTCCGAAGTGGAAAGACCGTCGAGATGCAGAAGAAAAAGTTTCCCAACTCAAGCAAACTTGGTTAATTTTTGTTTTTCTACATGGTCGCCTGCAACAGATGGGGAAAATGTGCCCGCCAGCTACACTACGGTAACTTGCGTTTGCATTAACGTTAAGTAGCTATGTTAACGTTGTTGTTGTTTTTTGTTTATGCTACACCGCAGGGGTACACCTAGCCTAATGTGTTTATTGTATGAAATGGTGTGAAATATTTGTTAAGTGGCATGAGTTTATGCTCATGTTATCATTATGTTGTTGCTATTGTGGAAGATATATGTATATGTTGCGTGTTAGTTAATAGAGACCGTCTTGACGGTTATTCAGCGGCCAAGCGGTTCCACACTATGCCTTTTTAGAGTTTATTGAGTTAAAAAATGAAAACGGCATGCTGTTTTATCAAGAGGGACAGTTTTATTGATGTAAAATGTTGTGAATACACAGCATGTAAAGTTAAAGAGCGTTGGGTGGATTGGTGCAGTAAGAGTTGATGTGAACGGCACGAGCTCCCAGTGTCCTGCAGGTGTGGCTGATTATGTTAATGAACTGGTTGGTGATTGGCTGCGATATGGTCGTTTCAGCTCGTTTCTGATGCTGGCTTGGATGGTGTGAAGAAGAAAGGGCGTTGTCACTTGAAAAAATTGATAACATATTAGAGGGAACTGGCGAAAATATGAATGACTAATAGGTGTAGGCTGTATAATCGATGAAAGAAGTAATGGTGGAGATATAATGGGACTCGTCTTCCTCATTTAACTTTCAGGTCCAGTTTTTCCAAATATCTACATGTTATGAGCTTGAAGTAATTTCAGTTCAGCTTCAATCTACAGGCGCTAAAGAGTGACTGAAATTAACGATTTGACATGCAGTATTTTCAGCAAGATAGAGCTGTTTGTTTGTTGCTTAGTTGTTCTTTGATTTTATAGACCAAATGATTAGCCTAATTTAATAATGAACTCAATAATCAGCAGAGGCTGTCAAGAGTCTTTATAATTGTAACCAAATGTGTAAAGAATACATGTTTGTTTAGGCATAACTGCACGCAGCTTTACACTGATTATGTAAATGGTTGTAGCCCAATAATAGCCAGTTTATGGTCTTTACTCTTACCACTGGTCAAGCGAACCAGTAGGTGGTCGACTCATCTGGAGGAAGACATCTTTAAAACATCACCTTCACCTAATTGTGGTAGAACAATTCTTTTGTCTTGTCAGTACTTTACACTTCATATTTCTAAATATATAAAGAAAGTGATCACATAACATCACAAGCCAGGTGAATGCTTAGAGTAAAATTTAGTATTTGTAAGTGCTATGCTATATAGCTCAGACTCAGTGAGACAGCCAACCCCTGAAAGACCTTTATTTACTATTTCACTTTTTTTTTGCACTTACAAAATAATTTTGTTTTTAATAAGCAAGGTAGCTCTCACATAAGATACTCATTTCACAATATGAATGCCATATTCTAAGCAATATGTCAGAGTTTCATACCGCATTATTTAAGCTGCTTTTCTGCTTGTGTAACAAGAGTATTCAGAAGGCACCTATATCACATTATTCCGAGAGCACAAGGTCTGCTATATGGATGAATCCTCCTGCACATTAGGCTACACTGAAGGTCTGGCTGAAGGACATTTTTAAGGTGTATTTTCACAGTGTGGCGCACTTACTCGTATAGTTTGGTTTCCTTGGCCAGGTTAAAGAAAAAGAAAGAATAAACTCGGGTCACACCAAAAAACTGCTGCTGAGATGCCTGAAATATTGGTCTCTTTTGTCTTCCAGAGTCCTGGAAATTACTACAAAATGTATTTGATCACAGCGGTGCAAACAGAGGGATCTTGACATCTGAAAACCTGTGGTTACTCATGCTTGTAACTCTGCAGTGTGAACCCAAACAAACCTGAAATACAGAAATGCAGTAATCTAAATATAGGATGCTGCTGTTGTTATTGTACCCCAGCAGTGTGACTGCTTCCCAGCACGGCGGCTTGAGCTTACATCCCAGACTGATGGACAGTATGTTTACTTATAGCAACAACATTGCGGCTTCAAAAGATTAAAATGCAAAAGATAAAACTAATGTGTTCTTTGTACTTCTACATCTTCCATGCATGTGACCTTTAAACAATACTATTTGATAACAGTGAGTGAGTTTGTCTGTGAGAATTAAATTTTACAGAACAATCTTTAACGCTGACAAACAACCTTATATTTGATGGTAATTTTGCTTCCATGGTGTGTACTTCCTCTGAGTGCTTCACAGATGCTTCACTTTATTTGATCAGCACAGCTTCGCCAGTCTTCCTTTTTATTTTTATTTATTAGCTCATTCGTTTGCTGATACGTTAACAGGACATGCAATAGGTCAAACCCTACAATACACATACGAAAATACACAAATTATATAGCAGATACATGACTTACTGGCAGTGAGCTGACTGTCCTGCAGGGAAGTAGTGAGACTTCCAGTCAAGGCAGGTCAGTGCTGCACAAATCAAGTGTTGACACACACCCACTGCAGCAAAGCTTTGCTGACCAGTGTTAACATCTTGTGCCCCATTAGCTGAGAAGGCATTGACTGGTTGTGTATGAATGCATTGTAACCTAATATGCCTTGAATTTCCCTGCTTTCTAAGCTTCTCGTTTTGCTGTCGATTAAACCATGGGTTAGCTTGTGTCTGGAATGTAATATGGAGCAGAGTGTGATAGATTAATGAATATTTGTTAAGAGAAAGACACCAAATGATGGTGAAAGCAGCTGTATTTGATGATCCTAAAATACTGCTTGACAGATGTGTAAAAGCTATATATCCATGCACAAGTGTGGCCCAGACACACACACACACACACACACACACACACACACACACACACACACACACACACTTCTGTTTATTCTAATTGATTAGGTTGAATTGATGGCCTAACAAGAGACCGGAAAAAGCAGGGGTGTGGGTGTGTGTATAAAGTACCAGTAGACTATACCAAGGAGAGCTGCAGACAGGTTGATGGGAGATTACAGAGGAGCTGAGGCAAGTGTGTGTATGGATTTTCTGGAAGAAATTACATACATTTGTGTCAGTGTATACATATCTAAAAGTGGACTGCCAACATGTGTAAACATAAATTAAATATCGAGCATATAACGCAAATCAAGCGCACATACCTGGAAGCTTTATGTACAGAAAATCTATACTTACATTTAGGGTGGCAACTGATGATTATTTTCATCATTGATTAATCTAATCAATTAGTCCTTTGATTTATAAAATGTCAATTAGTGTTGTCCAAAGCCCAAGATGATCTGTTCAAGTGTCTTGTTTTGTCCACAACTCAAAGATATTGAGTTTATTGTCATAAAGTTGCAAAGAAACCAGAAAAGTTGGAAAAGTCAGGCAGATGGAATCAGAGTATTTTTACTTTTTTCCTTGAAAAGTGACTTGGTCTCCAAGACTACTACTACTACTACTACTACTTTGTATGTTTTCCCCTGTTATGATGTTTTTTTTCTATAAACATTTCCTGCTTTTCTTTCTTATTCAAACAAAGCTGTTTGGAAATGGGGGCTTGACTCTTGTTGTGCCTTCTGTGGTTAGCAAATTGTAAGACAGCAACATTTTGCTCCTTTATTACTGTGTTTTTTGTACATCATAAAATAGATCCAATGAATCGGTTTTGCTTGGATATGAATTGTTGTGACTGTTATATTATTTGTTACTTTGTTTAAAACCTTCTTCATCTGTGGTGGTGACCGGCTTGGGTGGTATCAAGGTATTATGATATACCAGGGTATCAAGAAATCTGGACTGTATGATTTTCAATGCTGTCAAAAATACAGACACTCCTTTTATTAAACTAATATGGAGATATTATATTGAGATGATGTATTGTAGTGTGCTGCATGCACTTTTCTACTTGTTGATAAGGCAGGGTACCTGAGCTGAGGAACATGGCGTTTTGCAGATTTAGTTACACGACTGACTAGTAAAAAAGAAAGATTTCTGTCATTTCGTTTGGAAGTATTTTTCGATTTAGGTGAGCCAGCAAACACTGCACATCACTGATTGGTCAGAGTAGTGTTGCATAGGGAGGGAAAGTGGCAGAGAATAATGGTGAATGCACGCTGAGCGGACAAAAAGGTGAGCAGTGAAGTTGTTGGCCCGGCAGTAAAAGTACAGTGTAGATCTGAGAATAAAGGCTGCAGCCTCTCAAGACCAAAGTAAAGCTCCTGAGTGTGTAATTAGCATTTCTATGATGATCAGCTCCATGTATGCTGAGGGAGTACTAGCAGCAGTGGAGTAGTCAAGTTGAGCCATTTTACAAGTTTTTAACACAAATACCGTCTTAATACTTTAAACCTAGGTAAAATGTCAGGAAGGTATAAAGGTACCAATAAAAAAAAGAGATTCCGCTCAAGCCAAGACAGGAGGTAGATATTTTTGTAAATAATTTTACATCAGAGACCTTGTGAGAACCGGTAAATTTCCTCAGGATGATAACCCATTGTGTGGGTTCAGTGTCTCCACAAAACCCTATCCATAATAGATTGTTATTGAGCTGAAGATCATTTTTCACCTGGGATGACACAGTAGGGATTTCTCAAAATGTCAACAGCTCAGTGTGATTGCTCAGTGTGACACGGCTATCTCATTTCATAAGAAACCTCGCCCTACAGTCAGGGTGGAGACGTGCTATCCAAAGGAATCTAGAGTCCCTATCAAACCGGGGGGCACTGGGGAGAGTAATTTACGATAGCACTTAATCAAATAGGAACACATTTGATGTTTAGCCTGTTTTGTTGTGAACCTCCAAGCACTGCTAGAGGATACAGCCACCTGAGGGCTCTGTGTTTGCAGACATATCCACTAGCAAGCCTGGAGTGAACTCATAGACCCCCTCGCACTCAGTGCACCTCTTTTAATGCAGTTTCCTGCCTGACCGCCGGTGCTTTTAATCTTCATGCTTGATCACAAATAAAATTCAGGAACATGTAGTTAATCACCATGGCGGGTCCAATGTGCACTCCTCTCACCAAGCCTGCGTATTGACTCAGCCAGCACCAACAATCAGCCTACTAAGCTTTTAATCTAAAACACAATTACCACCTATGACTCGATTGTTCCAGGCAATAATGTTTTCTGTTACTCCGTGGGAACTGCTGCTATAGCCCTAATTTGCACACTCCATTGGACAGTTAGGCCAATAAACTGAAAGGCAGGACAAATACTTATTTTCAATTATGTATTTGTGCCTGCATACATACAACAAAACCACTTCTCTATAATCAGTAGTGTTATGATTATGCAAACATCCATTGCCAGTGAACAATGTAATACAATAACTCTGCTGTTCACAACAGACAGTTGTTTAATTCAAACGCTCTGGATTGTCATCGAAAATGATTATGATCTTGTAATCATCAATAGTTACCAAACAAACAGTGATGGTTGGTTCTAGCTGTTGTTTTGAAAGAATTGGGGTGGCATTGGGTGAACAGAACTACAAAACATCTTGATTAAAAACAGCAACAATCATAATAGTGTTAATAATAATTTCATTGTGTTTTTGCCTCTCACTCCAGTGGGGTTTGGTCTTGCTGCTGCAATGACAGGGTTGTTTGTAGTGGTCTGTGGTCTTGTTGTTATCTGTTCAAGCTTGCGGGGCAGATGGGAAGTTAGATAGTCCCACAGGTTGCTCCTGCCCCCCCCCTCCTCGCTCCACCTCAGATGCATTTTTCTCTCTAATCTTTTTAGAAACCGGCCCCTATCACACCTGTGTCTCCTTTTTTGTATTCATGGTGAGTCCGCATCATATAGTATAGTAGCTGTTCAAACATTTGCACTGGGGAAAAACAGAGAAAAGCTACATGGTTGGCAGAATGCATCAGCCCCGATTAATCTGACAAGCCCTCTAGACACAGAAACCTATCAGCGAGCTGTGGAAAATAGCATGTCATTTAAAGTATAAATGTGTTTGCATGCATGTGTTTCATATCTTCAGAATGCACATTCCAAGAGCATAAGTTAATACATTACAATTTACATCACATTAAAAGAAAAAAAATACTATGACTGATTGTAGTGAATGAACTGACTGATACTGCAACATCATAATGGAAATGTGAGAAGGTCCTCACCTTTATATAGTTATTGACTGGCTCATTTGAAGGAGGTTAATGAGGTTTCCACCATGTTTTATCTTGAGCAAATGAAACATGCTAGCTTTCATAAAGAATACAATTATACAATTCCTTTTCTTAGTATTGAAACAGAAATTTTCTTTGTCACACTACACTGCTTGTGGTGTAACCTCAGTACTGATATCCCTGTGATCAGTATTGACCTCATATATACCTTTCACACCTAATTAAAAATGTTTTATTTATTTTTATTTACTCGACTGTCAGTGTCAAAAAAATACATAAAAATTTTTTTTTTCTTTTTTTTGTAGAGCTCAATATATCCAATATTAGATTTCTGGGGCAAAACCAATATTAATATAAAACTTGCAATATCGATATAGTGGCCAATAATCTACACTCGTAACAAAGCTAATGGAGGCAGGATATTTTACAGTTCAACAATAAATTTGTTTGTCCGAAATTACATGAGGTAACTGAAACAGAAACCATCACCAGTATTTGTAATGATTAATTGACTAATTAAAAAAAATAGATATTAAACTTGAATTAAGAAAAGGATCAAATAAATATATAGTGCTGTGTCTAAAGCCTATACATCTGCATTATTTTCTGTAACAACAACAACAACAACAACAACGACAAAAAAGATGTTGGCACATATAGGACAACATATAGCCCAGCTGTGATACAGCTGTGATAGGCCAGTAGCAAACCAATAATATCAAGTGGCCGATATATTGTTCAGTATCTAGTTTTTCGTTTTGTTTTGTTTTTTGGGGGCCAGACAAGACATCTGAATATCACCATGGGTTCTATGAAATTAAAATGAGTCTTTTTAAAAAACATGTTCTGATATTTTATAGACCAAGCAATTTATTGATTAACAGAAAAAGTAATTGGCAAATTAATTGAGAATGAAAGTATCTGTTTGTTGTCCTACTCCATGTGGCACAGAACAGGGATTTTATGACTGAATGCCGAATACAGCACCGTGATCCAATAACATATAGTCTGGAATCAGAGCTTGAATGTGTTGCAATTTAAGTTTACTTACAGTTATCATAAGTCACAACCTCAGTAAGCTGAAGTAGAAGTGAGCAGGGCATATAAGTGGAATTTGAAATGATTTTCAAAGCACTTTAATGCCCTGTTGTTTTTAACAGTCTGTTCAAGCATGAGTAATAGTTTTTGTCAAAGCAATCTCATGGTGCGCACTGTGGAAACGTAAGTGTTTAATGTGTATGTTTCCAAATGGCCCGATCTAACAATTTGACATCAAATAATTAACCAGTTAAATATAGGCCTAAGGTTAACCAACTCCTAATAGACACATCATGGCTTGTGTATTTGTATAGCTCTTACAATGGTCATTAATGCTGATGAAACCTCAGTTTGATTTCAAGAAATCTTGCATTTTACAACAGAAGGTAAAATATTAAAGGAAAATGACATTCAGCACTACAAAGGATATCTCAAAAAGTAACACACAGAAGAGGGGCCCAGCTTTCAGAAACAGACCAAGACAAAAGGGCACAAACAGGGTTGGGCAACTGGGCAAATATATTGCTTATTGGTGATGGGGCGATATTTGTTTTTTATTTTGCTAATGCAATGGTCTGCAGCATCACAGGCGGCGCTCCATGACACACTCTCATCCAGTGGCACAGTTACACACCCACTCAGCCAGAGCTGAGCGTTCTGAGCTGGGTGAGGAATGAGAAGAAAACAGCCTGTAGAGCCAGACTCTAACACTCTAAACATCTAACACAGTGAATTAAGGATTTGTTTCAACTAAACCAGAGTTTGTGATTGTTTGGACACTGGAAAGATAAACAGACTTTTTTTTGGTGAATTTTACAAGCTTTTCTGTCGAGTTTGAAAGAAGTGTGTTTTGCGAGGAGTTAATGAGCCAATTAAGCTTGTCTTAGTTTGGTAAAAGGAAGAAACTTGAATTCAGAAGGGGTACAGTTGTATTTTTCTGTTTAATAAGGAAAGAAGGGGTGAGAATGCTTCACTTCTTGACACTTTGTGAGTTTATTTTGTTTACTGGACATAGTGAACTTACTATGGTGACCACTAGTTACTATTAGTAAAATTAAAATATCCTGATTGGTTGAAAATAATCTAAATAAACACAAAATAATCTGAACATAGGAAAACTGCATGTAAGTGTGGAAACTCTTTAAAAATACTGTATCTTGAACAGGGACAGCATAGTGCTTTGTTCACTCAAAGCAAGAGGATTGTGTGAACTGGCTGAGGCCTTTCTGTGTGGAGTTTGTATGCTCTCCATGTGATGCGTGGGTTTCCGCCCCCTGTCTAAAGATATGGTTACATTAATTGGTGATTCCAAATTGCCTGTAGGTGCAAATGTGAACGGTTGCCTCTTTGTTTCAGCCCTGTGACTGATTAGCAGCCTGTCTACGGTTGGGCTAGGGGCACAGTTCATCTCGAACGAGCCTAATGCTACACTCTGTAGTCTCACTCAATGTCCCACCCACGGAACTATCTGATTGGTTGCACTTTCAAGGGAATGGCCAATCAACACCGAAGACTGTGCCACTGACCAACACCACTGTCATAGTCAGGCATAGTCATACAGAGCTGCTCCTGTGAGTGAGCCAAAGTTACAATAAACATCACAAGCTTATGATCCATGTCTTTGATGACAGCATGCCCAGTTTCTCAGTGAAACCACCAAAATTTCCAGAGTCACAGCTTACAGGATTTCACTCAATGAAGGCAAACTCAATGGCTTTTTAATCAATGCCAAATAATTTGCATCTTTTTTTTTTTTTGCAACCGAATTGTTTCAGCTCTAGTCTAGGGTGTATCCTGCCTCTTGCCCAGTGTCAGCTGCCTCCAGCTCCCCCTATGACCCGCAAGAATATAGCAGGTATAGCTAATGGATGGATGGATTTGTCTTGAACATGCTCTTAAAGTTCAAAGCAAAACCTATCAAGAGTACATCTGCTGTCTCCCTCATTCAGGAGAAGACCGTTTGAAACGAACAATAAAAATGTTCACTATGCTATAAATAATGTTTTTATGGAGAATGAAATAGGCAGATGAGAAACACAAAGCAGAGACGGATGTGTAACTGCAGAGATGAAAGGAAAGCAGTTATTTGTTCACAATGATCTGATGTACAATCACAAACATTAATCTTCTATCATATTTGCATGTAGATATTTTTTCTCATTGTAGTAAATAAAAAGCATTGCCTCCTGATGATACAAACAGATTAGCTGACCTAGCGGTGTTGGTTACCCTACAAAATAGATGTTTATATTCCTATTATATTCAAGAGCTGTCTGCATTCATCAAAGATAGAAGAAATGGCCATTGCTTGCTTTGGATTTTAGTAATAAATAGTGATCTTGAATAAGAAGAGGCAGCATGCAGTAGGTGTATTGTGTATATGCGATAACGCTGCCTTTGTAAGTACATTTTTAAAAAGATTATTCATACTCCACCCCCTCAGAAAAAGAATTTTGACATTGTCCCAACAATAATTGTATAAAATTGAACTTAACAAATGTAGTACTCTTTGAAAGGCCATTGAAATATTGTCTGCCTTCTGCAAATCCAGTTAAATGTGCTTCTAATTTGGCTTTTAAGGTTTGCTGAGACAAATGGCCACTAAGGACTATTTCAGAAATTCTATGTGACTCAACATTAATCAACAACATCCCTCATTTTCCAAGTATAATTCTATTTGCCTTCTGCCAATGCCGACATGCTCCTAAATATGGAAAAGAGTGGCTACTGTCTAGTAGATAAGTTGTAGATAAATGTACATACATCTATAATCTAGTTGATAAAGCTGTAAAGACTTATTAGAAGCCTTTCCTTTTGAAACAAAGCATTACAAAGGATGTTCAGAAGGTAATTTAGGCCATTTGGACAGAAGCTTTTTTGCCCATGATGTGTCAGTGAGTTACAGCTTAGCCCTGGTGGGCTGTCTGTTTGAGCCCTAATGAAGAGCAGTATGTCACTTGCCATATGGCAGGAGTCATGGTGTTAGTACAGTCACTCAGTGCCAGCTGAGATATGTTAAGATAGCAACTGCGTATGTGTGTATTTGTGCATGTGTATTCTCTCCTCTATGTGTACAGTATTTGCGCACTAGCACCAGTAACTGTACTAAAGTGCCTGCATGTTTACTGTTGTGTACAGTCTAAGTGTGCTCCTGAGTGTGTATTTGTGGGTTGTAGTGGGTTGCAGCATGTGCCAACAAGCCTGGCTTGAGAAAGATAACAGACGGCCTGGTTTTTCATTAGTGCGGGTCAGTGGCCGAAAGTAAGGCCTGAGAGGACCTGCTGGGTAGACAGACTGTCAGCCACATCAAGTAGACAAATGGGGCTGTCCAGGGCCTGGGGGCATCCAACAAGGTCAAGGGTCATTAGTATCACAGAGGTACACGTGACAGCACTCAGTGGCTCTGACGCAAAAGCAGGAGCATCCTTGTTAATATGTGTAGCTAGTAGGGCTGCAACCAATGATTATTTTCATTATTGATTAATCTTCCAGCTATTTTCTCGATAAAATGTTTGATTTGTGATGGGCATTTTTCACTTTCTGACATATAGACCAGTTTCCTAAAACCCAAAGTGATCATGCTGGTGGTCAACATCACCCTTGGTTTGTGTACTGCTGTTTTGAAGTTTTGAGTTTAGCATTATGGGAGTTGCCATCTTGTTTTTTTTTGCAACCAGCGCATGCGTAGTGCCGATAAGACTGTGGAGCTGTATGGCTGAAGTACTGCAATTTGGGCGGTGCTTGGTTCTGACCTATCCATTCAGCGGAAATAATGACGACCCGATTGAGACCATAAACAATGATGTCATACATCAAGTAAGTCATTTTTTCATAAGACTCCATACAATCAGATTTATTTTTGCAACCAATGGAGTCACTTCCTGCTGGCCATTAGAAAGAGTGCAGGTGCACTTATTGGCTTTACTTTTCTGATCCGAAAGCTCCATCCACTTACTGTATCGTCTATGAATCCAACCCAAGACCCCAAAACATTTAGTGTACTAACAGAGAAAAACAGCCAATCAAACACAAGCTGCAACAGGGGAAAATATCATTTAAGTTCCCTTCAGTTCTAGAAGCTAGCTACGGTTACATTTTTAAAATCTTTGCATTTAAATCTGACTGTTGGGATTGTACATATTGTCAGGAAGATTATTGGAGTCTTAGGTGTTTTATGAGAGTTATTTAATAATTTTAAAACAAAAAGATACTCCCAAAAATATGCAGAAGAATCTTCATTTCTTTTAGGATACACTTGAGGTAATCCACAGCCAAGAGTGGCTCCATTATTTCATGCCAAGTCATCAGTGTGAAATATAAAAATAAGACAATAAAACAGAAAGAGGATGTGTCTGTTTGTTATATCTTCAAGTGATGCAAATTATACTTTAGCCTTTGTTTCATAATCCAGGCATTGCCTGGGTGTATAAAGGACATAACAAATAGACTGTAATGCCCTGAAAGACATTAACAGTAATGACCTTATTCATTTGACACCATTACAATTACCCAGCCCAGGGGCTCAGCGGCTCTCCTCTCTCTCTCTCTCTCGTCAGTGTCGTTCTCTGTCATTTTCTCTCCAATGCTGCAATTCAGCCCGCAGTTTGATTCACAGCCGCTTATCATGCATACATCATCCTGGCAAGACGTGTCTTCATCAGGCGGGAACACACTGACAAGCATAAACACACACAAATGGACAATACCGCAGACACATTTATCTTTAAACACCTTTTGAGATTTGAGAACGGCGCAAACGCACTGCAGTAAATTAGTACAAAACTGGGTAGAACTAATTAGCCACTGTTTTGCTGAGGAAGGTTAGAAAAGAGAGCATGAGAGATGAGATGTGTTTAACAGATGATCTATACGCAGGGTGCTTCGCAGTGATAACCCCCACTGAGAGAAATTATTGCTGTAAACAGAAGCTTGCATCTCATAAATGCATCTGCATTCATTTGACTTGACGGCGGGCCTCGCGATGCCGTCTTTGGCAGCAGGAGATATCTCTCTCAGCAAGAATAGCATTGACTGCCTTCCATGGTAAAAGTTAGAAAAAATGAGCCATGTGAAGAGAAGGATGAGGTGAGACAGGGCTCACCATCTGGTGTGAAGGCAGAAAGCAGTAGCACCTCAATGACCTCAGTGTCCGCACCAGCTCATTCGTCTAAAATGCTGCGTCACCTACATATAGCTATAAAGAAACCGGCGGAAGAAATGACCCTAACGTTGATGCTGGGCACACAGTGATTATAATCTGTCCTGGGAGAGTAATTCCTCTATAATGTTCAAGCTGCTCCAGGCTAAGGTAGCTAACCATATGCTAAAGTCTAAAGAGTTGGTTCCCTAACAAAGGCTCCTCTCTTCTTTAAAGTTGGGCTTCTGAACATATTTTCATACAAGCCACCTTCCATTATGAAAAATTGAGCTTGGGGGTAGATGAACGGTCACCACATGCTATTGAAATAAGCTAGAAAGTTGGTTATTTGTTTGTTAAATATATTGTACTATAGCCTACAACTGTCATTGCTTTTCATACATTAAAATATAGAATAAATGAATATAAATGAATGTTTTGCTCTCCCAAGCAAGCACCAATTATTACCTGTCAACTAGTGGTGGGGGAAATGTTTGATTCGTAGATGCATTGCGATGCGCACGTGGCAGATTCTGAATCGATTCATAGAAGTCAAAAAGTGATTTTCTAAATGTCAATTAACATGATTTTGACAGAGCGAATAAGGCGGAACTTAGCGGCGAGGGCAGCATAGCAAAAGATCTGCACCAGCTCTTCATGTTGCAGCAGAGAGGTTGCTCTCCACTGCTGGACACATAACGTTAATAACAACACACACAGCGAAACACTCCGCCTACCCCTCACTTTGTTATTTTCATGCAGGCAGGAGACTGTATGATGCTTTCAGAATGATGAATTCATTAATTAAAGCAGTTAACTCTTTTAAAATAAAAAGGCTGCAGACAATTTAATTACCAGTTATGCTTTATATTGTATTTCAGGGAAACTGGACCAAGAGACTGAAAATTGGGCCCCCTTTTTCTAGTCTAGTCAGTCAAGAAAAGATTCTGAATCAAATCAGACAAAAAGATTCCCACCCCTAAATGTAACATATGCATCGTGTTTACTTCTATATGATGCTATTTCTTGACTTTTGGTGAGGATGGCTGAATGTGAGCAGCTGCAAATAAATCTAATCCAACCGGCACCCCCTGGCTTGAAGATTTTGATGCATCGAGATGCATCAAGATGCATCGAGAATAGTTTTATCATCGAATTGTAGCCCTCTGAATCGTAATCAAATCGGGAGGTACCCAGAGTTTCCCACCCCTACTGGCAACCATGACACGCAAAGCCTTACATCTGATGTATAGACTTGCAGTGTAACAAAGGCTAACAATGGCCTTTCCACTGTGCCAGAACTCTACAGAGTGCTCCTGTACGGAGCCTTATGTGAATCTGTTACCGTGTATATTTTGGACTATTTGCTGCCGTAGCAACCTGGGCTTCAGGGAGAAGAATGATCTTGAATGAATGAAGACTGAGATTGTTAGGTAGATGGATGCATAGTTGCAGGGGATTAACAATGAGCAGTTGTTTGAAGAAGCTGTCCATACCTGTTGCCATAAGAGCTTTAATTATAAGGAGGAGGTCATGATGTTTGCCGTTGATGTCAGTGATGTTGATGCCACAGATAATGCTTGTGACATTAAGGCCTACTTCAATGAAACCACATCTCTTGATTAGGGCTTGGGTGATACAGCTGAAAGGTTTATCACAATAAAATGTTTAATTTCAGTCTATTGATAATTATTGATAATTTATTGTTTCTATATTTTAATAATGGTTGAATTTAACCACTGTATTTTCAATTTAAACACCTTACTTTGCATTTAACTCCTTTATTCATCAAGGCACAAAAAACTGCCATACTGGTGAGCTGACCTGGCCTTTTTTTATTAACAATTTCCTCTCCGTCTGCACTGATTTTCTCACTTACTTTTCAATTTTCTCACTGAATTGAGATATTCATATCTTGAAAGAGTCTGAGAAATACAGTCAAATGTTAATGTAAGAAATCTGATGCACTAGAAGTCACTGGTTATTTTGTTTAATGCAATACGTTCCTTTAAGTAACAGTGTACTATACATTAGGTGCATTATTCATCCAGTTTAAGCAATGAGATGAATTGCTCGAAGGTATTACGACAGGGGATTTAGAGAACACATGTTTCAGTAGACAAAACCAGACATGAAAATTATGCTCCAGTTTGAATTATTTTTATAATGTTTGACTTTTCTCAACCAGTATGGTAAGAAAAGGCTTTGTCCTTTCTGCTTGTTATAATTCAATACAACATCACAAATATTGCTGGAGGCAATAAAGACAAATCCTGGGTTAACTGGCTTCCTCAGATTAGAATATCTATTTATAGTACAAGAGCTTAATTTACCGTCAAACAACAAAATTAGTAATCAATCCAGTTTAACCCGGAAAATTATAATGATTTAAAACCAACATTTCTTCAGCAATTAGTGTTTGTCCAGCTGGCCATTGTCAGCCCATCGTAGTCTCTAAATTTGTTTTCAATCAGTGAAATAGGTATGTTGCTATGTGTTTTCATATTTCTTATACATAATTCATCAAAGCTTCTGCGTGTCTTTTGAAAACTCTTTATTCTGTCTTTACTCTCCAAACCATGAAAGCTGTCTGCACAAATGCATCCTTGTGCCTTAGCTGATTATGGTATACCACGCTGTTTCTGAATAGTAAAAACAGGTTACTTACAATGGAATAATTGCCTGTTTCATCTCAAAAATTAGTCTAAGTCGTTCCTTTTTACATACAGTGAGATCTTCTATGGGCCTTATACATGCTAACATTTGTTCATAATACAGGAAGACTGAATGGCCTCACTTCATGGTTTTTAGACCAGGGAATTGGTCTTGAGAATTGTTCTGTCAGAGAAGTGAGCTGTGGGTGGACTCAAGCTCATCTATTGCAGACACTGCTGTAAAGTTTTTATCTTTGGACAACAAGAATAATCAGGGGGAACTCACGTCTTCTATAGTGGTTTCAGTCAAGAAAAATGTATTGGCTATGAAATTTTTCAAATGAAGTCCTGTTCTTTAGCAGAAAAATGTGTCATGGTGACAAAACATTTAAAATTTCAGGCTGTGTGAGATTGGAAATGTTTCATGAGTTTTGAATCAAAGGTTCTGCCTCAGAGATTCTACCCAGTACATCAGACTCAAAATAGAATAGAAGGCCAGGTGGATGAGGCCAGGTGAAGACATTCTGCCCATCAGCTGTTGCATGCGGCTCACTTCCACTTCTTCACCCACTACCTGGATGGCCTGTCCCACAAAAAGTTCAATTTCATATCTGACCAGAATGAACCTGCCTGTCAGATCTTCCAACGGTCGGTCAGATAGTAGGTTATGGAAATCTATTGCAGATGGATCATAGCATTTGCAGATACCAGGTCTTTCACAGCAACATGAAATTTTCCTCCACCAAATTGCACCTGGCTGTTCAGAGGCCACTTGGTGAATTTTCAGTGTGCCTCTAACAGTTGATTCACTGTACTTTGCAATGGCTTTCTCAGATGTCTGATCCTTCAGGAAGTTGTAAAACTCCTGAGCTGTTGGCATGTCAGTGCCTCTTTGAACCTCTGTATACATTTTAAAAGCCCCATCAATTCACCGGGAGCTCCATTCCTGAGTGATTTCTCACAAAAGTTCTATGTGACCCTTTAGAAACCACACAGAAAAGGCTGGCCCATCCTCACCAGATAAATGGGCGTACAGCTCGTCTGTACAAGCAGCTTATTACAACCCATGTTTACATTTATGGTTGCGCAGAAACCTCTAGTAGCCAGAAGTCCGGTGATGTGGTATAAACAGCGAGAAAGTCCAGGCTAAGGAGGTGGTTGGGCAGTTCAGACAAACACATGACTGTCATTCAGGCAACTAGGGTTCAAGCCCCATGTGACCAACCAAAAGTCAACATTGACTTATTTAAAGTTTTAAGTTAAGTTAATCCACAATCATCTCCTAAATGTTAACCATCAGTGTTGTTGTTTTGTAATGTTAACCACAAATTTAAAGTCATGTGACTTGCACCTCATGACTAATGTAACACATTTAAGATCCATCACTCCTGATGCTGGATACTGTCCACTGATCATATATGTCATTTTCAGAGTTGTTTGCAACCTGTTCTGTTGTTTATGCATGAGGATGTGCTGGAAGAGGCTTGTTCCTATTTAGGGTCACTGGTTCATAATGTTCACAGATCATATGTAGAGCACAAAGTGGTGTGTTATCATGTATGTAAGTCCATATAAGCCCTGTTTATCCTGGCAGGGAGAGGCAGAGTGAGACATAGGAGAAGACTGATGAGGCGTTGTACATGCTGCCAGCCAAACACAAAGCAAATTTCAAATCTAAAGTGGGAGGTAGCTTGTAGCCATAATCTAGAATTTCATTATGCAGCAGTATTAGAAATCTTACTTTTTTAAAAAGTTTATTAAAGTTTTTATTCTTGACAATGCATTGCATGGTATCCTAGTAACCACCTCCCACTCAGAAATGAAACAACCAAAGAATAATAAATGCACTTGACAAGACATTCATGCAACCTTTCACAGTGTAAATTCAAAAAGTTTAATTTAGAACCAACTACTGCAGTACTGGGACTGTCAGCAAGATTGTTAACAAAAAATGACACCCTGGTCTGAGCACAAACAGATGTGTCAGAAACCAACTGTTCCGCAGAGATTCATATCGGCGCCTTTCTCTGAACATATGCACAAAGAACAAATAAGGTCCTTCTAAGTATCTTTACCCTGTCTACAAACAGCTGTCCAGTAGCAGCACTAGCACTTGGAGGACGGAAACAACATAAAACAAGAAAACTAGAAGAGAAAAGAGAAAGTCACCCAGAAAAACTGATACCACCGTTCAAAAACCATGAAAATTGTGAATCTTATAACTTAAAAGGAAAGTAGTTCTTCTGAGACAATGACTCATAATTCCCAGTTTAAATAGACATAATGGCTCAGTTAACCATAAATTCAGTAGTATCACAACAATTACACACTGCAGAAGAGACCTAAAGGAGCATCTGTGTAATTTAATTTATTTCCTATCACTGTTAATGCATTTAGTCCTAAACTCACTGACGTATTTGCCACAAGCTATTCTTGTCTCTGCAAGTTTGCTTTGTTTAACGGAGGTCGTAGGCTCCCATTATTTAAAGAAATCAATGATAAACAGTTTGCAGAGGCATTCTATTGCCCTGACTAACCTAATACATCATTTTAAATGAGATGATTATGCTAATTTTTTCCTAACATGACTTGCAGTTATATCAAAACTAAATCCACTATTCTTGAATCGAATATGAGCACATAATAATAGTTGCCTACCACTCTCTGTCTCAAGTTTGGTTTTACAGCTTGACTGCCACCAGAGGACCATAACAGTCTGTTCTAAAAGAAAAAGTGGACATTTTTAACATTAAATGTGGTAATTGGCTGCAGAGTACAATCATGTCAGGAGAAGTAATCATAGCTGTCAACACTTATTGTGATATTGTTGCATTGTGGTCTTAATAATAAATAATTGGGTTTGAAGAGTGGATTGTTTGTACATGAATGGTCTCTAGAATTAGATTTTATTTTTCAAATTATTTCAAGTGTGGTTGCTGAGCTTCCTTTGTTTGTGGAGTATATTCATTGTGTATATGCACTGCATACCATGTGTGCTCAAGTGCCTGCAAGGGCAAGTGACAGGGCAAAATATTTTGTTGTATCTCATTCCAGTGCTTTTCAAACAAGGGTCAGGAGACCAGCAGGAGTCCTTGAGCAGCTTGTAGGTCTGCACATAAGCAATCTGCACTAAAAGAAAACAAGGAAAGAAAGAGCATTGGAGCATTTTTGATTCACTATAATTTATGGTGATCCTAATTTGGGCGTCAGGGGGATTCCTTAAGATAAAACCCTCTCAAACTAGGGGTCTGTTATCTAATGTCTATCTACAGTGGGGGGGTCCTTGACATGAAAAAGTTTGGGAATGCTTGTCCTATTCTAAATGACACGCAAAATAACATTCAACATTAAAACAACAGAATATAACAACTAAAAGCCTGCATCCAGAAGGACACTCACTTTATGTTAGGGCTGGGTGATACGGCTTTTAAGTAATATCTCTATTTTTAGGCTATTCCATGATATATATCTTGATATACACATTTTTTCTAAAATAACATGCTGAAAATTCTCAAATGAATGCAAACATGTAAGGCTGGGCGATATGGACAAAATCAAATAT
This sequence comes from Lutjanus campechanus, assembly GCA_027495735.1. NCBI lineage: Eukaryota > Metazoa > Chordata > Actinopteri > Lutjaniformes > Lutjanidae > Lutjanus > Lutjanus campechanus. The sequence continues at coordinate 31,620 of JAJHUR010108190.1, read as the reverse complement.
TACAACACTTCTGACCAAGTATCTCAAAATCGATATTGCAGCACTATTATAGGGATGTCTGTTGGCGCTACTGGAAATTACATCACTTTAAAGTTTTAAAGACAGCCTTTAAAACCTGGAAAAGACAACACTTATATCCTATCACAATGTAACTAAAAACTAAAAATTCAAAATCTAACACGATATCTATGCTTGTATCATGATACAGATATAATAATTATACATTGTCCAGCCCTGCCTTATATGAAAGGAAATATGTCAATTATTAATAGTCATTTTGTCTCACATATAGTAACTTTTTAAAAACTGTTCACAGACATTTCCCTAGTGTTGTCATGTAGTTTATTTCACATTTGACAAGCCTGACGAGAGAGTGCTCTTTTACCAAGCTTTGAGTTTCGTTTTGGCAAGACTTAATTTGTACCTGTAGTTGTTCTGATATTGATTGAATGACAATCTCTTAACAAATGAAATCAGTCATAAATTGCCCTTGGTTTTTTTTTTTCTAAAGATGTACGTTATAACAAACTCAAAAGGCTTTTGTCAGTGGTGTCATTCACAGTCAACCACCCTAAACTATTATGTCCTTCAGCCACTGGGGTGTCATGTGGACACTTCAGGATAATTCAGGCTGCTTTATTCTGTGTCTTTTAGAGCCTTTGATATAGATATAATCAGTCCAGCCTTACATAATCTCTCTCTTTTTTTTTAAGCTGCCTAATACAAATGGGAGACCATGTCTAGTCAGGGAGTGAAACAAATAACTAAGCTTGGATTGGGACTTCATTTGTGGCTGTGTTAAGCTGTGTATGCAGGCATCCTGATTCTTTTGTTTTTTTGTATTTCACTATGTTCATATTCATGTGGGATGGACATATGCATTTTATGCATCCGTGCAGGAGGCTCCATGTGTCTGCTTGAGATTAATCTAATGGTGGGAAATTCAATCAGATCCTGCTGCTGAATCCACCCTGTGAAGATCCATCAGCGAAGCAGGGGACATTTACACAGCAGCAGCGAGGGGACATTTTTTACAGCACAGACAAGGGGGAGGAGGAACATGCCGGTACTCTGGACTTATTTCAGCAGCTCCCATTTGTGCAGGCGTGGCGCTGCGAGCAGAGAGCGAGCAGGAAAATGACAAAGTTAACAAAAACAGTGAAAGTCAAAGCAGATCCATGTGAAACAATGCATGTCATTTATTCATAATGCTCCCCAGCTTTGGTCATGGCTTTGGTCCTTGCAAATTAAATAGGCCTCCCTTGTGCTGTCATGTGGCATGTTCTCCCTTTTATTGCTAGCGTCTTCTTTTGCATCATCTTCTGCTCTCCCATCTGGCGAAAATGGATGGTCTAGAAAAGAAAAAAAAAGGTTAAAGTAGAGGCAGTCATGAGAGCCATAGATCACTCTTCTCAAGCTCAGTTGATGATCGTATTTCATAGTGCTGAGTATTATTGAATAAACCTTCATATTCTCTCAAATATACTTCTCTGCCATCGATTAACTTTGCTTGACATAATAGAACTCACTCAGCCAACAGAACCATCTCCACACATGATATCCAATCCTTGTGTTGTTGAGAGAAAGTGATAAATAAATATTGGTTTGTCAAAAGTTCAGTCAGCGGAGTATTGGTGCATTTCATTTATATGTGCACTCTTATTTTTGCCCAGAGCATACAGTAAGGGGTGGGCAATGTGGTCTAAAGTTTTGTATCACATTTTTTGTTGTTGTTTTTTATGGTGACTGCATTATACCACTAACTTACAAAAAATAACATGACTCTACCTGTTTTCATTCTATCAGCAATGTAAGGCAGACATATCTTATGAAAGACTTAAAACAAAGATTTAAAAAAACAAAACAAACGTGTTTATTGGCTCCAAATATAAATGAAAATGAGGCCTACATGTATTTTGGGAGGAGCAGCCTGCCCCATAATGTAGGTTAATTAGTACACATATTGTGATTCATTCACTGACTGACAAGGGCCGGATTAGTCATCGCAACAGCATTTATTTGGCAGAAAACTCAAGCTATAAATATAAAGAGAATATTCAGTGTACCACAGGGCATATCTATCAGTACATTTACATACGGCAGCAACACACACACACACACACACACACACACACACGCATAGTGGTTCAAAATAGTGGTTCCTGGATGTAACTCCACAGTATTGCAATATCCACGTCGTAGGTGAGTGTGACAACAGTGATGTCAATGCCCACCCCTAAGTGAGACCACTGTACTGTTTTAATGTTTGTGTTTTCATTTTCTTTGGAACTTAGTAACAAAATTGATTGTAATGGAGTGCGATGCTTTTGTCTAGGTTCATGTTTAAAATGTACTCGACATTTCAATGGAACTGCTAAAAGCACTTGCACGCAACAGGAAAATGTGTCTTTTATAAATGGCATGCATATTTTGATGGAGTGTTTGATATCTTGCCTGTGTGTGTGCTATCATAACTATTATTCATTATTGAGGATAGTGTTTTACAGACACTGTTCTAAGCATCAGTACCAAATACCAGTTATGCCATTATCATTCATCACTCTGCTTCACAGTCCCTTACCTTCTATTTTTTCTTTGCTTCTTAAGACACACAAAAAGCTCCTTCAGTTTGTTCTCGGTTGAGTAATCTGGCCATCTTTAGGCAAGTCCCAGCCACTGATAATTAGCTTGCTTGTCAAGTGGACGCAACTAGATGAACAGGCGGCTCTCTCCAAATGAAATGGAAGTGTAACCATGGATATAGCTTTATGAAATTTACATCTCAGCCAATCAGTCAGGCCTGCCTTTTTGTGACTGCTGCAGTCGGCTGTGCTTCACCACTGAGAGATAGCCCGCCGGGGGCCATGCTAGCCGGAATACAAGAGCCACAATTAAATCCTTGTGTCACTGCCATTAATGATGCTAATCTATTCATCTATCTGGAGATCTTCCGGCCTTGTCTCATGGAGCTGTTGACACTGCTTTGATCAGGCTGAGATACTGAGGGCTCTGCACATGAAGGCAGCATAAGTCAAAAGCCTTTGCCAAAAGGATGCTGCTGCTAGTTCGGAAAGATACACATTGGGTAAGCATATCCCAACAGTTATTATAATATAATATAATTCACTTTTGATAGCACTTTATTTTAGTGCACCCTGCTTTGAAACATTCTAGGATGCATTAATTTATTGTCCCTCCAAAAGAAGCAATTTAAGAGAGTCACTTACTGTATTTTCTACAAAATAGTGTGAATTCCCATCCAATTTTAAGAGATGGAAATAATTCCGAAGATGCAGTCAAAGCATCCAATGCCTTGAGTGGAATCCAGCTTGTGGTTATGTAAATGTATCCTTCCTCTGCTATAAGATTATTCAAATGAGGTTGTTTAAGACCCTGCTACTTTTTGTCTAAGCTATTGTACAAGTCAGGGAGAAAAGTAATTGAATTAAAAGTGTGGAAATCATGGAGCTATCTAGCAGACAGCATCATACCATTCTTGCATGTACTGTCAGTCACTATGGGAAGCAGGCAGGAGTGAGCTGAGAGGTGGAAAGAGGTGAAGAGAAACTCTGAGTAGCATCTGGGTCCCATTTCTCCCTGTACCCATCTCCCTGACTTTTCTTTTAGTAGGTGTTGAATTCTGGGAGAAAATGCCTGAGTATAAAGACAAAGCAGAGACAGTCATAAGGAAGATTATGGGTGAGTAGGTACCACTTGTCCACTTGGGCTTCCCCTCACCTTTCTTCACCTACTTATGAATGCCCAACCTGCTCTTTGTTTACTGTATGGGATTTTTGGCCAGTTTTACAAAATATGTTTCCCAGGCATCTCTGAAGCAACTTAATTGCATTTGTTTTCATTTGCCTCACATAAAAGCGGAGCAGTTATGCTCTCCAACCTATTTTTGATAGACTTCATGAAAGGACTGCACAGCTTGGCCACAGTGGGTTCTGGTTGCTCTGGACAGCCCACAAAGTCTGTACCTGTCTAGGGAAACCTCTCCCAGGTGAGACACAAGGCCTTGAGTAGCAGGCAGACCATGCTTTGATTAAAGAAGCCGTTTGATCAAGGATATCCAAGTAAAGGAAGAGAAGAGGGGGGGTTGTGTCATAGCCTCCAGTAGCCAAAGAAAGCTGGCAGAAAAAACAGGGGAATAGAAAAAGATTTTAGAGCTAACTGGTGGTGCAGACACGTATGTGTGTCTCTGCGTAAAAACATTTCTGTTGGCAATTTCTACTCTTTAGTGGGCTTTTTATATTGTTCTGCTTCCCGCAGTTGATGGGTGTCACATAAAATACTCTTAGTTGCCCGTTTATTATTAGAAAAGCAGTTCAATACAATAGCATTGTAATAAATCCTACCTTTGTGAAGGTTAAAATGTTCAGTTTTCATTGAATTTGTTTTACAGAGGTATTGATTTGACTTTGTGGCCATTTTTGAGGCTGCAGTTTGAATTATATGGTGTTAGACTGGGAACTGTTTCTAACAATGCGTTCATGTGCATTGCCAGGCAGGGTGCATATCTTGCATTTTTCTTAGATATTATAAGCACTATGTATAACTATTATAAAGTAAAATTGTATTGTTGTGTTCAAACAAAACCAACATTAGTCACGTTTGCAAGGACACAAATTTTCCACGATTATAAAGACCAGGTAAACAGCATATTAATTTTGAAAATTCTTGATTAGACCTTATTCTGAATATAGCATTTTCTGATAAAGACTTGTGGGATACAACAGCATTATTTTTAGGACCATTCTTTGGAAATGTATACAGTGCTTTGTGAATATGCATCTTAATTGGGGATTTTGTGAGAGTTTTTGACACACAGCCTGTTTACCGTTAGCTCTGTGCGTTGTAAACAAACCAACAAGCCAACTATTTGTAAGGCTGGGGTAGACATGCATGCACAAAATAAAAGCTCACATTTCTGGTCAGAAGGACAAACACACCAACTTTAAAGCATAAAACAGTATAAATATAAATAGTATTGTTGGAAATCAACAAGTTTTATGAAATGCATGAATATTGCAGTTTTACATAGTCATTGTATTCACTTAATGTGGAAAAACTATAGTAATTCAAATGATAATATGCACGAAAAACAACAGTGAACTTGTGTGCTGTTTATCAGAATTATCTGTTACATGTGTTGCAGAAACTTTTGCAATGATGTCTCACCTGCTGGTTGTGTAGCAAGGCCAGATGTTGAAGAGGTATCTCTCTCTTCCTGCTAATGTGCTACAAGATCCCCTCCTGTGAGCTAGCTAAAAGTGTTTGTCAGATTGGCAGTCACTTATTGTCAGAGGATGAAGCGAGAGTGCATTCTCATGCAGAGGCAGGAGTGGTGTTCATTTCACGTTTTTGGAACATTTTATGCTGTGACAGTAACTACCAGTTTCTTCCTATTTCTGTCTTTACCTTTCAGTATCTCAGGATAGTGATCATAACAGGTCATCCTTGTCAATGGTTTTACATGATAGACCTGATTTAAATGTGGTAACATGTGTAAAGCTCATGTTTTTGCGCACAATACAAGCAGAAAGCAGCAGGGGAGATGTCCCTGTCAACAAAGAGACAGCAAATATTGGCAGGTCAATTTTGCAGCCTTTGTTAACTGTGCATCTGCTTTGAATCTTGTTATGCATGATGTTGTCATTACCTTTTGAAATGCAAACACATATTGGATTTCATCTACACCTGGCTGAAATTCACTCACAATGTGAGCTGTAGCTGGTCACATTCCAATTATGATGGATGCTGTATGAGTTTATGCTTGGTATCTTTTTTTGCCCTTATTCATACACAGGTCAAAAATGGGGAATTATTTTTTTGTCTCTGCTCATCAGTTTTTGAAAGCGACTTTCTCCGTTGATACTTTATAGCTCCCTGTCTTAGACTTCCTAAAATAGAGACATTCTTCCTTTTGAAGTTCTCATAAATAACTGGCTATTGAAGGTCAAAGCAACAAAGTGCTGCATGACTTCCTCTGATCCTTCCTCTGAGGTCTCTCTTCGGAGTATAACGCTGCATGTCATCTCTGAGCCATGCTCACTGACTGGAAAGGAGCCACTGTGTACCAGAATCTGCATTACCTGCATGCGTGTGTGCGCATTTGAGTTTATATGCATGCCAAGGTCAGTGTGCCTCCCCCGTGTGCAGGGCCAGACTGGGGTTGAGGTTGCTTTTTAATGCCCCATCACAGGTAGGTGGCACTCAACCTTCAAGGTCCAAAGTCAAGACTCTGACTGTGATTGCTAAATGCCCTGCAGATGTTTCAACATTAGCCACTGAATGTATTCATTTAGTCAGCAAATCAATGGGCAACTGCAAACATGCACTCAAGTGTAAAGGATTTTTCTTTTATTTATTTCTTCAACACCTTTGTGTATAGTGTGATGTTTACTGTATGAGAATGGACACTAGTAGACAATTGTCTGTGATTTTCCCTGTTATTAATGTTAAAGCCACATGGGCTGATATTATCTGAGTTGGGCAGCTGTGATACCATTATACATCCATACCAACATAGTTCTTAATGGCGGTGGCACAGATTATGATCACTCCATCTCCTCTAAAACATTCATCACAATGTATATACCCGAGGTGGCTTCATTCCACCTCAATTATAAAGAACAACCGCATCTTGATCATTCATGCAAAAACAAAGAGGTGAATAGGGAAATCAAGTGCTGCGTTTCTTCTGAACTCTATTATTCTGAGAGAAAGAAATACTGCCCCTGAAGACAAGGTTGTCATTGCTTGTTGAAAGGGAGCTTGGCAGACTTTCTCAATAATTTTAAAATTAACGGCAACAGCAGTGACACCAATAACATTAGAAGCAATTGCAACAAAAACTTACTTTGCCCGGAAGCACACTTTCTAACACGTTTTATGAGGTATGCTACGGAACAATAAAACTCAAGTGATTTTTGAGTGTGAAAGCTTTTCACATATTCTTGAGCGTGTTTCTAATTGACATTCAACCAAATGTCTGCTCTCTCTCACATTCAAGCTTAAACTGGTAAAGACAGTGTTTTTATATGCAATGTTATGTACACACATACAACAATTGAGCTGAGATAGCCTAATATTATGTTTCTGACTTTGTAAAAGTGGGAAAAATGGTAAACTTTCCTAGAGCTGCAACTAACAATTATTTTCAGTATTGATTAATCTGTCAGTTATTTTCTTTTCTTAAAGAATTAGTTGTTTGGTTGATAAAATGTCAGAAAATTGTGAAAAATGTTGCTCTCTGTTTTCCAAAGCCCAAAGGTGATGTCTCAAATGTTTTGTTCACCTCACAAAGATAAACAGTTTACTGCCACAGAGGACTAAAGAACCCAGAAAATTCACTGAAATCAGAGAATATAGATATTTTTTATTTAAAATAATTACTCAAAAGATTAATGAATTGCCAAAATCGTTGGCGATAACTTAATTTAAAAAATGCTGATGTAATAACTATTGTATTATGGTGTTCACTTTCAGTCACCAAGCTATTTGTAGTCTTTCTTTACTTCAACCTTGTCAGCCCCCCACAACATGGATTAAAACAAAAAGCACAACACTGCAGTAATGTTGCACCTCTAGAATGATAGTGAAAAGCATGATAAGCCATTCCCATTCATTATTTTCTTCTTTTAATTGGCAAGTCCCTCTAAGAGTACACGCACTTTATTTATTTATTTTCATGTGTGCGGAGGGCATTATTAACTGGTGTTAGATGTCAACTGCCAGTGTATAGAGCTGTGAGTCTGGAGATCTTATGGCATGTTCCCAGGAATCCTGCTGCTGGTTGCCACATGAACTCAAACATAACTCTGTATGACAGCCTCTGTAAAATTTGCAGCACGCAGCTTCTTCAGCTCCACGTGCATTTGCACTGTACGCTACCTTCCTAGGTGTCAGTGATGAGACAGACTTACAGGTAAGTTGCTAGCAGGCAAGCTGCTAGTGGCCAAAACTAGACTTGCAGGGAGCTGTCAATTTTTAGTTTTCTTGGGTAACTTTGCAGGCTGTGAATATACTGAAACCTGGACTACAGAGTGTGTACAGTGATGCAAGAATGCACTACACATGTCAGTGTTCCCATATTCAAACTAATTGTCAGGTAGTTCACTTCAGACTTCCCTAGAAGGAAGTTGTGTAGGTTCCCTTCTGTGAATACATCATCCGAGCTGAGTGTTATTATAGAAAATGGAGACATGAAGCATTTTTATTTCTGGATCGTGATTGCGTGTGTGTGCGTGTGTGTGTGATCAAAGGACCTGGAGCTTGTCTGCAGCGAATCTCTCGTACTACTGGACTGATCAGCCTCATTTTTTTCCTATATGCTATGTGACTATATGCTGAATGTTTTTTTTATGCCTCCATGTTGGTGACAGCTGTGACCAGAGGTATTAACGGAATATCTCAGATATTAGGGGCAGCAGTAGCTCAGTCTGTAAGAACTTGGCTTGGGAACCGAAGGTTTGCCAGTTCAAGTCCCACATGGACCAAAGTATGGAGTGTGGACCGTGTAACTGGAGAGGTACCAGTTGCCGAAGTTGCAGCCCCCTCGATCTGACAGCCCCCTCGATCTGACACGTCTATCAGATGCATGTCTGTAGGTCCTGTTTGTGCATGTGTATGTATGCATAAAAATTACAACAGAGTGAAAAGAATGTAATTTCCCCTCGGGGATTAATTAAGTATGCCTTCTTCTTCTTCAAGAATTCCATGAGAGAATTTCTTCAGTCTTGGCACAAATATCCACTTGGACTCAAAGATGAACTGATTAGATTGTGGTGTGACTGTAACCTTGTCCATCCCACTGTCCTACAGGCATTATCTTGGAGGGACTGTCTTCAAATTTAGAACAAACACCCACTTGGACCCAAAGATGAAAAATTCATATGCTAATTATGACAAAATTTCACACTAATGTGTAATAGGGCACTAGCAGTGCTGGAGAGTAAGTTACATATAATTAATTTACCAAATCAATGTAATTGTAATCTGCTATAGTGCACTGACAGAAAATACAGCTACTAATCAAAATGTTGGTGATTACAAAGGGGTTCCATCCAACTCCTCTACTCATAAATTAGAATCATTCCCTGTTGTTGTTTTTTTCCACATAGTCAGACGTCGCAATGCTGTGTTGAATTATTCTCAATTTGCAGCCTGTCTTATCTAAACAGCATTGCAGGACTTTTACATGGGCTATGTCACAGCCTGGCAATTAGCTAAACAGGAAGGAATCTGTGCCTTTATTTCCCTTGTTCATTTGCTTGTTCATGCCCTTTTCCCCTCTGTACTGGGCTAATCTGGCCTGACAGAGTGGGTGTAACATTACATAAACCCTAGAGCCATCCTGCGGCTTGCTAATTAACTCTGCTCATCAGCCATCGCTGTATGAAGAGCTGCATTTATAAAGCGCCATACAGTAAGCCCATGGGAATCTGTTCATGACGAACACTGCGCGATGACTTTAGGAGGAGGAAACTCTGGAGCAACATTCATGGTTACTTTAGTCGTACTTGGATATATTGTAACTCAAATTGTCAGGCAGGTCACAACAATTTACTTGTGCACTTGACTTACTTGTTATTGTAAATGATGTTTAGGCACTAGAGAAAATGCACCACTTGAAATTAAATTTTATTATTCCAATATCCTCCTCTTTGCACTGTGTTGTCTCTCTTTGGCTTCAAACAGCTGTGTTTCTTCAGCACAGAGCTCTACCTCCTTCCAGAGGGGTTTGAGTAGGTGGATTATGAGAGCAGGAAAACAAACTTCAAAACAACCCTCCCTGTCACACCGCTCACACAGGCTGTTCCCTCACACTGTACCTCCCGCTGTTTAGAATCCATTTACAGTGAAAAGAACACATTCAACCTCATGGTGCTGCAGCGAGGAGCTTTTTAAATAGCTGATGAGCAATGCTATTGATGTCCACCAACGTCTTCATTAAAGTATACGTAGAATATTGTGGAGGTGATAGTTTGCTGGAATAAGTTTTTCCCAAAGGCATGTGTTTTTATAGGAGCAGGGAGATCAGTGGTAGAGCTCACAGCAAGGGAGCCCTGTGTTTCAGTTCTTAGCCTTGGTCCATATTGTTTGAAGTAAGCGTCCGCACCTCAGGTTTGAAGGTACTAAATACAACATTCAACCTCATTAGATGTCAGCAAACAACTATTTGCTATATAAAGATTAAGTGGAGTTATGGCTTCCTGAGCAGAGAATGCATGTGAGCCCCTCCCAGTCGTCTCTATGTCTGTTTTCAACACGGCACGCTGGTGAATAACTTTATCTTATTACAGGTAGACCTAGATGGTACACTTACATGTTTCTAAAAAATTTCAGATGAGAAACAGGTAATGCAGTAACAGAATCCTGAGCAATTTTTGATCGGAAGTATGTAGTTTGACACATTGATCTGAGTTTCAGGAGTCTCTGCTGGAAACAGTCATGTATAGAAGAGAACCCTAGATTTGTGAAACTCCCATGAGATTTATACACGTTTGTTCACTGTGCATGTTGTACCAACTAATTATGTTGTATAACTCTGTGGTTGTGATCTGGGTAGGTTTAGAGACAGAAAACACTGGTTTAGGATAAGGGAAAGATCATGGTTTGTGTTAAAAAACATTTTAAGCAAGACATAGGCGATGTAGTAACACAATCTTGATCAATATTTGATCAGCACTGCTTAGTTTGACAGTTTGAGGCACACTGCTCACAAAACTCTGATCACAGTGTGCTACACTGTGTTGTAGGGTTGCAATATGTCTACCAAATAGCCTCCATAGCTGTTGGAGGCAGTCAGCATCCTGTGTTGGCGATGGGCCAACCGTATTGTGTTGTATAATCATTGTGATGACTTGAAGGCTTTATTAAATCCTACATTGTTTTTTGTTGATAGAGTTAAAAGTCTACAAAATTATTATAGTAAAAAAGAGGCAAAATTAAGATTTTGTGGGTGTGAATTGTTTTTGATGAATGATTTGAATGGATTTATTTTTGTCTAATATTTGTAACATGAAAGCCTTTTCAGTGTTCCCCCAGAAGTGTTTTATTTATATATGCATATGAACACTTTGTAAAGAACCAATACTTACATATACAGTACTTGCACCTGTCATTTTTTGGTCGTCTTAACACATGTACAATGTCACCAAAATATATCAGACTTGCATGGTACTAATAAATTGAAAGATTGCTCAGGCAGGTCAATTAGTTTGATTATGCTTACTCTAAATTCTTAATTCAGCTGTAATTACTCAATTGAAGGCTTAAACCAAAAGCTTAGAAATGCAATCACAGCGCTGCCCGTAAGCTGTTATAACAGAATCATTGGCATTCAAACACACTGCTTGCTATTAGGGCTGTAATGTTTCACTCATGCATCCCATGCATTGGGGTTTAATTGTAAGATAGGTGTGCATCCGTTCAGGCAGCCTGTATCGGTAAAAAGTTGAATGTGAATCGGAAAAAATCGATGCAGCACTAACCTATTGATACATCTCAATAGGGCGCACATATGTTTCATTTTTGGCATCAATGAGCTGCTGCTGTAACTTTGCTCCATTTTCTCTCTTCTCCTGCCTCTGCCTGCACCGCTCTCGCTGGACGCCTGCTGCCTCGCTCACACAAAACAAGTGCTCCCCCCTCCCTCTCCTGTCTCTCCTCTTAATTTCCTCAAAACTGAAAGTGAAAGAACTGATGTCACACCGCATCGCACCACCAAACTTTCATAACGTGCAAATGTAGAATAAGTTTGGGTTTTATAAGAAAGATGAGAAACACTGCTGCAAATCATTTATGCGAAATGTATTGGACAACCGAGTACAGAGCTACAAGTCTGACCCGTAGAGACGTCATGTCACTGGGACAGCGGGTAACACGTAGCATTGCAGTTCTCCTACACTAATCAAAACCCCAGAACTCTTCATATGGAATAAAACAGCAGATCATCTTACTTGGAAAATGCATTTTAAAAAGTTTTAAAGTTTGTTCACAAATTCTCATTTAGGCTACAGTATCTCATTTACACATGAGATTCCTAATAAGATGTTAAAATCACTGTAATGTGCCCTTCGCTCTGTCTCTCCTGTTACTGGATTTAGTAAAACTATCAGGATTTATTTTTGCAACTAATAGTACCCTACACATATAGCATTAGTAGAATCAAAATGTAAAGATTCACACATTGTATTGTCTCATATTGCATCATATCGTATTGTGTCGTGACAGAAATTATTAAATAGCTAACGATTCAGTATAATACGATTCAGCCCTAAGATATATTATATCGTTGAACATGCATCGAGATATGTATGGAATTGTCTCAGTCAGTTAGATACACACCCCTACTTGCTGTGCTTGATAAGCTGACTCACAGTGAGGACAACAGCATCATTAAACATCGCAAAACCCTGAGAAACACCACCACAACCCCTTTAGAACAGACAATGAACATGTGCTTGCATGGGCTGAGTCAGCACAGTGACTGCAGTAAGTGTTGGCTGCTGTCCTAGTGCTTCAGCTGAGGCTGCTCCTCAGGTAAAAAGCAGTGAAAGCTGCCATGCCCGTGTCTCCATCTCTTTGGAAACACTCCCAGAGAGTGTGACTCAAACAGCAACAGCCTGACCTGCACAGACAGTTACCCCCAGGCTCAATCCTCTCCATCAGACATTGGCACCTTCTGAGGCATGGCTTTCTCTGGTAGAAACACCTGTGTGTTTGTGTCCAGCTTTCATGCTTTTATGAAAGTTGCAGTTTAATGCCTCACACAGGTTAGAAATAGGACAATAGATGTTAGTATTCTGATATGCCTTGTATTGCTGTGTATTGTTTCAAAAAAAAGGGAAAAAAATTGTTTTGAAAGATATTAAAAACACTTGCAGATAGAGGTGCAAGGGAGCACAATACTCACACTTTGGATTACAGTATCATGGTTTAAAGCCACATTCAGTCATTGTCTCATTTTTTGGATCAAAAAAGGGGGGATAGTACCCAATGATTAATTATAAAGACATATATAAAAATAATAAAATAGAAACATAATAACGAAACAAATACATAAAATCTTTATACAGGCCACTCTGTAGTCTTGCTCAGTGTCTCACCTACAGCACTATCTGATTGGTTACATGTCACGAGTATTAGCCAATCAACACTGAAGGCTGTGTAACAAATGAGCATAGAGACTGGGCCTGCTCTGGTGAGCGAGCTGAGCTGTGTGTTGAAGGGAAGGCAGCAGAAATGGCTGAAGTTGCAATAAACATCACAATCCTGCAATCTACTTCAGTAAAAACTAGGGTGCCCGGTTTCCCAGTTAAACCACTGAAAATGCCAGAAGTCATAGCCTACAGGAATTCACTCAGTGGAGGCAAAAGGGATGACTTTTAAATCAGTCAGGTTTAATCCAGTCATTGTCTTTTTACTGCAACTCTGATTCGAGATTCTGGGAATTTTAACGGTTAAATTTTGCAATTTATCTGCAGTTTACATGCGTGCTGAGCAGTGGAGGATGATCTGTACAGATCACAGACCAACCACCTGCTGTTACATCGGCCTGTTTTCATGTTCTCGTTCTCATCCAACGATTTGGCCCCACCTCTTGGCGACTCATACAGAAACATGGAAGAGTGAAAGAGACAGACCAGGCTTTCAAGTAACTTCAATCTTAACCCATCTGCAGCTGTATGAGACACCCCAGTTTTTCACTGTCATGTAAAGAGAGAGCAAGTTCACATCTGGAGGAGGAGGGGTGGATGGATGGCTCTGACAAACACAGGACTTATGCCCAAGATACTGGTGTTCATGTCCCATGTGTTCACAATTTGCTGAACATGCAACAGCTTTCACATAGTTAGAGGTCTCTAGTTTGACAGTGGTAATGTTTAACATTTACTGGCATCTCAAGCTGCTATTGGCACACAGCAGCAGTATCAGTAAAGTTGGCAATAGAAGAGGTGAGGCAGCTTAAAAATAATGATGTCTGTTAAGTTTAAAATGTTGACTATATGTTCTGTCACTTTTATTCCCTCCAGCCTGTGCTTTTGGCTGCATGCATTCAGGGCATTTGGTTCAATACCGTTTCCTCCTGTCATGAGGAATATTATTGAGTGAAGAGTGAAAAAGAGATTCTAAATGGAGGTTAAAAAAAAATAGCATTATATTCAAGAAACTGAAGTGCATTAAATAGCCCTTCATGCTTCTTAGTAAATAGCAATTTGGACAATAATGTTCACTTTAAAGAATTGATATATAGCAGGGTTGACATTAATGTACTCGGCTGTGTGGAAGTAGTAAGAAAATGTCTCATAACTTTGGGTCTGTGGCCTTTAAAAGGTGCATTTTACAATGATCTGTCACTTAAAACGAGTCTTGTAACTGCATTTTGTCAAATGGTTGAAAAGGTTAAATTTATACCTATTGTATGCCTTAACCTTGATTAGAGCAGAGTGCAGTTTGAAGACTGCTGTGTGTATATCATACATCATATTCTGGTATGCTTTCAATAGCCGTGTTTACTCTTTGTTCACACAAGTTCAATCATAATGTGATTAAGGCTATAATGCTAGTAATACAGATCCCACATAACCCCCGCGCTCTTGATTATGATAATCAGATTAAGCTCTAAAGTGATAAAGCACAATCACAGTAACATAAAATAGTTAGACTGTAATGTCATTAATTAACACCAGTACAATCAGGAGTGACTTCGTTCTGAGTGTACAAAATATATTTAATTCACATGTGCACAATTGAGATGAGAAATGTGAAAAGTCTTTGGTGGTTAGACTCCATTATGACATCATCATGTATAAAAGGGGTAGTGAAGCTGTGATTAGTAAAGGAAACCCCCGATGGAGTCTAGACACTGGTGGTGGTGGTGAAGGGATACCTGAAGATCTGGACGTGATGAGGACTGGACTTCTGATGAGCTCAATCTTGGCACTGGACTAGAAGAACTGGATGAGAATAGGGTGGAGGAGGGTCTCAACAAGTCTGTGCAAATGACAGCTGAAAGCGGCAGAGAGGAGAACAGATTTAAAGTTTTGACACAACGACATGATTGCCTGATTGAGATTGTGGCTAAATCTGGTTGGTTGACTTAAAAAGTGAACGCTCATGGATAACTGATGGCGAATAAGTGGGTAAAGAGAGAGGGAGAGCTGACAGTTATGAATGAATGAGGCATAAAGATAATCTTCCTGAGTGAACTTAAGCTGAGCTCCAGTTAAGACATGTATATGAGTTAATGACATTTCATGAGATGTGATTTAAGTTGTGCATTTGTCCGGCTTATCATGTTAGATATAATGTAAGGAAGCTGCGGGTTAGATGTAATGGTGGTTCCATACAGTATCTGTCAAGATTATTCTATAGAATCATCTAAAGACCAAGCAATTTGCCAGCCACCTACACTCCAGTCTGTGGTTTACACTCAGAATAGATTACTCACCCATACGGGAAAATATCACAAATCAGGAAGCTTTTATTTACCAGTCAGAGTAGCAGGGTTTTCGCCAGTGTATAGTAAGCCTGGCACCCTGCTGGGCTTAAGCATCAAGGATATTTACAATGTGGTTAAAAGGTGTTTTTTGTTTTTGATTTTTTTTTAACTAAAATGTTTAATGTTTGATGTGGACCTGGCCAGCTTTGATCATTTTAGTGACAAGGTGCTTTTCTGGGTTTTTCTCAGTAACCCTACTCTCACCTGTAGATATCATCTGCAGACACAAGCAATTCACTGAAAACCATAATTGACAGTGTCTTTTCTCAATAATGAACTGGACCTCCTTATCAATTACCACAGTGAAAATGAATAAGCTCTGAATTCACCCATACTAGTCCTTCAAACAAGAAGCCCACAGGACAATTTCATCTTTACTGATATCCCAGAACACTCATCTGAGAGTCCCAAGACACTGATCAAAGGCTTTATAAAAAGCCCAACTCAAACTCCCAGTGGGAGCACGGTGAACCAGATGGTTTTCAAACTCTGTTCACAGTCTTGGATCATGTTCGAACAAGTCACCCAGGCCCACCATTGCTAAGTTCAATCACTTAAAACACAGGGAACTATTCAAAAGCAAATTCAGACTCAACGACCAATGCCCTCAATATATAATGCAAATTACCATATCATCATAAACAATACAGCCAAAAAAACAAATGCGCACATTTGACTTTAGACAAAATTTACAGAACAGAACAGATTTACTGGGAGTCCAACATTATACCTTGGCTCTTCAAACCACGCCACCTAATCAATAGAGACGGTGGTGTACATAATACTATGACTGAAACCTCTTTTCAACCTAAACAACATCCGTCTTCCAAAAAAGTGCTCTTTGGATATACTGTAGTAATAAATCTGACAGACATCTGAAAAAACAACCTTTCACTTACAAAAACTCAGCAGAGATGACGGTCCATTCATCAGAAAACCGACAGATTGAGGCTTGCTTTTAGGCCGCCAGACATGATTCTGCTGACTGTGTTAAATTGATTGGGGCCGGTGCCCACTGGTATTAGGTAGGTGGTTAGGGTTTCCCGCAGTTCCTCGTACAAGAACCCAAATTTGTCTAAATTAATATAATCTGGGCAGCCTGCAATTGACAGGCTCCCTCCGAAGGGTCAGGCGGCTGTTAAACAAGTTAGACTTGTTTGGTTCAGCTCCAGGCCAAGCACCCCAATTACTGATATGAGCAAAGAGAAAAATTTTAACCTTTTTAGCTCTGTGTTGTTGCCCCTAATATGGATTACTCCACTGTATCCACCTTTGATGCTGGCGGTATTCATGTGAACTGTTGAACTGAACTGAGCTGTCAGAACTCAACTCATCGGTTGATTTGTGGTAATTCCTATTGGCGTAGCTACTTCTCCAGTATGAGTGTAAGGGTGCTTCCTGATTCATCTTTACCAAGCACTCAGTCAGAGCCTATAATGATTCATACGGGATAATTTAACTGACCTGTTTTTTGATAGTAATCTTAATTGTAGCACCAATGAAACTGTGCGATTCTACCATACTGTTAGTCTGATTCACCAGGTGTGGGTGTAAGTCTGCCATTGGCCACTTATTTCAGGCGTCAGTCTCCTCCCCTTCCTCTATTCACTAATATTTAAAGACCAGAAAGCCTCATGGCCGATATATAATGCTGATATAACCAAAGAATTAATGTATAAATCCATTATTCCATGGACATTACAATCTAATACAGGGCTCAAGGCTAACTTAGATATCACCAATCATGGATGGATGGGCTGACGATGGTTGGTTGGAAAATATAAACATTTCGCCCAACCATAGTATCAGCAGTTATTTTTTTGTTTAGTGGTGAGTACCAGTCATTTAAAAATGCCAGGAAAACAGCCAACCAATTAATCAGTCTATCACTACTGAAAATAGCAAATTACCCTACCCCTAACCTGGTAGCCAATGGTGCAAATGTAAACAAGCTAGCAGCAGGTACCTTCTGTGAGCAGTAAATATATTCATGAAAAAACAAATAGCATACACATTGAACCATTGTGTGTATATTCTAGGGATGTGCGAGGTCAGAACCTAAGGCTGCCCCCTCCCCCTGGTAAAGCCCAAATGTAAACCAGCCAGGCAAAAAGTGAGACAAAGATGACATCTTGTGAACTCAGCATATTTTGGTAGTATTTTGATCTAGAAATTCAAAATGAGGTTATATGTTGGCTGTGTAATAAATAATATAAACTGGCATATAACCGCTCGACTGGAACAATGTATAACCTCATTAATCACAGGCATGGGGGCGGTGACCTGCAGGGAGAGCAAATTTAAATTTCCGTTTAATGGACAGGAAAATTAGTCTTTAGGAACATCCTTATTATATGTATTCATATATATTATGTTGATGTTAGACTCTTCTGGGGATTTATAAGACATTCTCCTTTGCGAGGCGGCAATAAGAAAAAATTGCTTAATGCGTGTCAACTTTTTATTGACTGTAGGATACAGTGCAAAGAGTAAAAGGACAAAGGAAATATAGGTGACTGACATATACACCATGGTATTCAAAACTGCTTTAATATTTGGCTACTGTCAGGCAGGTTTAACATATAAACATGCTGTCATTTCTTGAGACAAGAGCCCCTGTGATCAGGTTATGAAATAAAAGATAGTCGTGTTGCAATTTTCCTTCGAGGACTTCCTGGTTGCAATCATCTGAAAGTTTTTTCAGATGATTACACATAACAGCTAGATGATTACACGCAGGAAGGCAGATGTGTCTGGTTCTGATGGCACTCGTATCTGTTTAGAATACATTTATCTATTTATATCTATACATTTGATATTTAGTTTTGTCTCCACTCTCTTTTCATTATCAGTATTAATGCTGTTTTTATCTCTGCATTCACATAAAATCAGTGGCTGGATGCAACAAGTCTAGGCACATTCTCTCAGACAATAGAAAGTCTAGGCCTAGATATAGAGAGAAATTAGATATAAAGTGAATTACTGTGTTGTGAATATGAGGAGGTGGCATTTCCCACTCTGAAGTACAATTTGGATGAGCTGCCCTTTACATTTGTGTGTGACAGGTCAACTTCCATATTTGCCTCTGTTTATACAGAATTTATTTTCTACTTATTCCACTTTATTTGAACACGTTGGTATTGTTTCTAGACCTGTTGGCGATATTTATACTCAGGCAGTGTCCCAACTTTGCAGTTAAAATAGCTTTTCACTGCAAGGTTTATCTGGCAGCTAGTGATGTGAAGTACTCCTGTGGGGCATTGTGATTGGATTTGACTTTTGAATGTCTTGACTGGATGCTTTTTTCTCCCTGAATGCCAAGTCTGCTATAGGGTGTATGGTGTATGAATCTCACTGAGGGGACCAAAGGGAACATAATTAAACCAGTAAATTGTGGGCAAAGATAAGCAGGCAAACATTTACCAAAGCCTGGCTGCTGTTTACAGAATTCTACACATCTTTCTGTAAATGAACTCCATGAAGTCTTCTAACAGCTATTTGTAACGCTGGGATTATTTCAGACTTTTTGCAACATCAGAGCAGAGGGACACTGTAAAGAGGAGAACAGCCTCTCTGAAGCCTGTGAGAACAGACATGCCTGAAACAAACCATTTGCTTAGGCCACCTTTAACCACATACTCATAGTTTATGTAGGACAGGCGTGATGAAATGTATTGAAACTGAAGGAATTATTATTTCATGAAATTAATTAAAACTTGCTGGGGCAGAACATGCTTGAAAACTCAAAAAACTAAGCACAAAAAAGTGGTCAGAAGTGGTGAAAATGTATTTATGTCTGGTAGGGGTTTCAGCAGTGGTAGTGGCAACGTGGCTTGACCACAGCCCCTAAAGAGCAGCCCTGTTTCACCTAGAGTCACAAAAATCTGTACACACATGTATCATAGATGAGAGCGACCCATCTGGGTACTTTGCTCCTGTGTCATGCCTCCACTCTTTTTTGGGTGAAAACAACCACTCTAACTTGACTGGCAGTAATTGCAAATTCCGAGGTCTTTGGCAGTTAATGCATAAAATATGAGAACTGCATCATCTTTGAGCAATTAGGAGCCCAAATCCTCGGGTGATCATGCTATTTCTTTGCCGATCAACGATTGGTGTCATTACATTAAAAGAAAAATCAGAAAATAGGGGTTCGTGAGTGCCTGCCTCCATTAAAGTGGAAGGATGACTCCACCGAGTGGCTGGGGGTGGTTTATGGTGACATATACAAGTACTTCATTGAATCTGCTGGTGATGTATTTCCAGCATCTGTCACTTTTTGAGACACTAGTTTGCTGTTTTAGTAGTCTGTCCACTGTGGTGTTGTTGCAAACTAATTACATTACCAGCGTTAAACATGCATTAAAATGATACTAGTCTTCTCTATTTGGCGCTGGCAATTTAACTTTTCTTTTCACCCAAAATGAGGCATGGTCGAGGGAAGAGACGTATAGCTGCTCTCACCTATGCCAAGACATACAAAACAGCCTTCATGGAGCCATAACCTAAACCAAATTGGAAGCCATTTTGAATTTAGTTGTATATTTTTTTGCAATTTACAAAGACCCATAAAATATAAAAAATTTCACCTCTTTTAACGTGTGTGCGAAGTTTCATAATTTAGCACACACTTTTTTCAGTGTGGTTGTATTCAGTGCAGACAATATAAAAAAAAGTAGCATTGTTAGTGTAGGTGACAAAGGCTTCGGTGTCCGTTTTGTTCCCTGTGTTGATGTGTGTTGTGTTTGTGTCACTTTGATTATGATGAAGGAGGCACTGCAGATGAACAAGCAGCTCACAATTATAAACATCTAATAATAGCTGTCCTTGGGTGATGTTTCGCTCCCCTGTAGGCCCATGCTATCCATTTAAATGAGCACATTGCATTGACTGATTCTGACTGTGATCACACACAAAACCTCTATGTCCATACAAAATCCCAATAATTACTGTCGCCCTGGTATTCAGTCATCGTGAGCAATTCTAGTAAACATGTTTCACAAGGTTCTCTTACATTCTGAGACCTTGCTAAAGCTGTTTACCATTATGTAGCATTCTGAATGTTGTCATGTCACAGGGTAGTGTAAATCTATATTTACCCGTATCTCAGATTCAAATCTTAACCGAAGATTGTGCTTGTTATCTTATATTATGTGGTAAGTTTGCTTTACTCTGCAGAGCTTTTTGAAAGTCTTTAGAAGTGACTCCACTCTGTTTAAACCAATGCAGAGAGATTTAGGTTTTTGCAGTAATGATCACACTGTGAGAGGTTGCAGAGAGGGTTTCTTAGGTTGGAGCAGTCACAGAACACAAACAGACTGAAATGCTGAGAGACGACTAGGAACAACACGCAGCAAGCTCAACGCAGACACTTACACCCACGCACAAACACAGATGCTCACATGTTATTAGGACATAATTGCGCACTAATTGTGATTAATCAGGTATGCGTTTAGAAGTGTGTGCATGTACACCTGTGTGTGTGTGTGTGTCTGTGTTGCTTCATTGCCTCAGACTAGACAGCCAATAAGGAAGGTCACAGTCAAGGTGTTTAGAAAGGGCTGAAGGAAAGGCTAAAAGGGGTCAGATCAGGGGCCCACAGGGCCTAATTGAACACTGCAGTGACAGGGCAAGTGAGGTGGGAACGGAGCAAGGAGCATTTACTCTCAGGCCACCCATTTTAAAAGCGGTGTGATCAGACGTGCTGATAAGAGCAAACAGAATAGTCTGGTCCAAATAGAGCAGAGCGTCTTATCACCACTCTGAGGGAAGAAGGGAGGAAGAGACAGAAGGGAAAGAATTCACTTCAAGACTGCTTTTATTATCCACAGGGGGACATTTGGCCTTCCAACAGTGTCCACAATAAAACCAGCCAACAAATTATGCACCAAAGATACAGCACACCCATTTACACTGTAGCTCCATAGGGAATCAATAGCTTAAAGGTGCATTAAGCAATATTTTTTTATATTTACTATAGGGGTGGGAGAAAAAAAATATTCTCTTAAGTATTGATATTCGATATTTGATTGATATTTTGATTGCTAAATCAATTTTTAAAATGTATTTAGCCTCAATGACTAGTACTTAGTCCGTTAGCTTGACACTAACAAGGACTGTGGGTACTACTGATTCAACTGAGAATCACTCACACTTTACTTGCCTTATTTTAAAAGTAAGCAGTGTAATGCCCCTTTCACATTTGTGCGTTTTCATTGGAGGGATGATCAGGGATGACCCTAGAGTTCAGTGTGCAAGAGTAGTGTTTCCCAAACCTTTCTCCTGGGGACCCACTTTTTAAAAATGACAAACCATTGTGCCCCAAATCATAACAGGCCTCATCAATAAATCTTGGGAAGAGTTCATTTGTGCATAAATGATCATTTGTACTGCCATTTCCGCATCTTGTTAAATATTTTATAAATGAGAAATAAATGCATTTAGGCCGAGTTAACAGGTCATCTCAATGTTTTTATTTTCTCTCATCAGGAAAACAAACCTTAAAAAATAGTTGAGATGACTCAAAATTTCAAGTCAACTTGCTGTAATGAATTTTTTAATTTTTAACCCAGCTCAAACTCTTGGTCTAATCTTTTCGAAATAAATAATTACTTTGTTTCTTGAGATAAACTTGAATATTTGAGGTTTAAAATCTAAGAAAAAGAAGAATTTCAGAAATTGATCACAGCGAGCTTAAATGGTTTTGTTGGTTAAACTTTGTCAGAACTTCAGAGTTTGAGTTGGGCTCAAAACTTTAAAGTGTATAAAGTAAGTTTTTGAATTTTCTCAACTTTTTTGTTTTTACAGTGAAGGACATTTTAGACAACTTCATATATGGGACAAATTAAGTGAATTTAGGAAGAATTAACACTCTTTTTTTTACCCTCTCATCAGTAAAGCAATAAACATACTTTAACTGCTTTGTGAAAAGGTGTCCTGCAGATATAAATTTTAAATTTGCAGAATTTCTTCCATATTTATTTGGTGACCCAAATAAAGTCTCCTGTGACCCACCCGGGGTCACGACCCAGCCTTCGGGAATGACTGTGCTAGAGCCAAGTCAACACATTGACCTTAGAGGGTATTTCTACTTATCTTCCAACTCCCCTCTGGTTTTATTGCTCAAGCTCAGGCTGCCAGACCAGGCCTGTTAAAGTAGGTTCAGGAAATCAAGGTAATACGAGTTCCATTTGGAAAACAATTTTGAAAAAACTTCTGCTCTATTGTTCAGATTGAATCTTTTAATTGTTTCAAAGCATTGATTTCCATTTACAGAAACTTAATTTTCCTGCATTTACTCAGTAGAGGAATGGCCTTGCATTCTAAAACGTGTTCTAAGCTGTAAACTGAAATATTCAACACATCATCACAAAATCATCAACTGGGTTTTTAGTGTTTCTTGCAAGATCGTTCACAAAACGTGTTCAATGTCGGTATTGTGGCAGTCATAAAAAGTACAAAGTTGCTCCACAATTCAGCTTAAAATGTTTGTAACTTATTCTTTATGTCATGGACTTTTTCTTAATCTTGTTAATCCTTGAGTTGTGTACAAGGCTGGAGAAAACACTATGACGATTAACTTCACTGGATAGGTGGTTTATGGGAGACACTGAGACAAATAAAGCTTTTGTTGCTTTTCCACTGCTCTGTGAGTATTTGGAGTCATCATGTAATAGTTTCATGTATTTGGTTGATGGCATATATAACAAAAAGATTTGTCACAAAGTTTAAATATTGTATGAAAGTGGACAGGAGGTCAAACTGGTACTAAACCTCTAATTTTGTAAAAACCTGGCTCTTCAACTGTGAAGGCTTCACAGCTCTACAGTCCTACATATGAAAGTAGGACTGCACGGCTTTGTAAAATCAGTTGAAAACCCATGTAAATCTTCTGGCTTATCATTCGATAAAGTTAATTTCCTGGGACAATAAGCCCCAAGCATTTAAGCATACTTTGGAGTGGCTAGAACTCAGATTTCTTGGAAGATGTCTCCACTGTCTGCCCAAGTAAAATTTATGCTGAGTAGTATTTCATCGTGGGCAGACACCATTTTGCCAAGGTCTACGTTTCTTTGCCCTTCACTGAATAAATATGAAATATTCAACATAGATAATTTGCATGGCAAATAGGAAATTATAATCTAGAAATACTAATCTGACCTTTCAGCACCAGGAAGTCAAGTGGCAAGTGCAACACTTGTGCAGAAATCACAGGAGACTTTACCTTCATTTTAGTTAAAAACAGAAATGACTACATGAATGAGAATCACAGCTATAGCTTTTGGAAGGTTCTTACTCTGAGGTGATTGGTTAAGTGAGGGTTTTCACAGACGTTGCCTGGCAGTTAGAGATTACGCTGAGGTTTTTTTGAGTCCCAACTAGGTGTCCATGCCAATTATAATCAAGGCCTGAGACTAGCATGTGTCATTATGGCCCATATCAGTCCAGACTCTATGATTAATGACTGTTCAAATATGGATGTGGGAACAATGACATTGATAGATGTCACTTTGCCAATGATGCTTTTAACTCACTGCGAAATGGATTTGGTAGAGAGCATGACTAACTGTGTGTCTCTGTCTTTTTTTCTCTCCCTCTCTCTCTCTCTCCTTCGCCCATCTGCTTCTTATTCGCTCTTGTTCTGAATTAATGCTGCATTTCCTCTGCACCAGGTAAGACAAGTCTTAAACTTTTCTACACTTACACACGTACTCTGTAGCTACAGTGCACATAGTAAAAAAACCCCACCAGTTTTCCTGTAACACTGCAGAAGAAGACATTACTGTCTATGCTTTTGGACCTTTGCCTCCCACTGGCCTGCAAAAATCCACACACTCCCCAAGACAGCACTGTTGCCTTCCCTGCTGATATGGCTTTGAATGCTGAATGGAATCACATTGGCCCACTTTGTCATAATCCCACACTAAGCCACGACACTGGGGGGTGTGGAGGGGTGGGGGGGTTCAAGCCTCTGCCCATATGTGCACATAATTACATTTTTTGAATGCCTAAAAAGCAGTGTTGGTTGTTTCTCTGGATATAATGAGATGCACAGCCTTGGGAGCAGGAGGGTATTGGAAAACAGATGCCTCTGTACATTATAGAGAAAAGCACGCCAACATGAGTGAATGTTGGCGGGCTGCCTGCAGTTTACCCCATGTGGTAAAGCAAGCCGCTGCCTATCTGTTTTTTGGTTTGGACTACATGTCATGTGGTTCAGTAAGAACCAAATTAGTAAGAAAAAAAAATCATGTCCACGGGAGATCTGATCTGATACAACCTCGATTCCAAAAATGTTAGACATTGTGTAAAACCAAATCTTTATCAACTTGTATTCAATTTAATACATTACAAAAACAATATATTAAACTCGTAAACTTAATTGTTTTGTTTTTGTTTGTTTTTTTTGTTTTTTGTTTTTCAATATACACTCATTTGATGTCTGCAGCACATTCCAAAGAAGTTGGGACAGGGGCAACAAAAGACTGGAAAAGTTGTGGAACGCTCCAAAATCACCTGTTTGGAACATTCCACGGGAAAACAGGTTAATTGGCAGCAGGTGACAGTATCATGATTGGGTGAAAGCTGCTGAACCTTGCTGAAAGGTACAGTCAGGTTTTGGAGCAACATATGCTGCCATCCAGACATCTTTTTCAGAGACGTCCCTGTTTATTTCAGCAAGATAATGCCAAGACACATTCTGTACATGTTACAACAGTGTGGCTTCATAGTAAAAGAGTGCACGTACTAGACTGGAATGTGACTGTGACTGTGAAAATGAATACAATACAATATAAAGCACAAAATACGACAATTGAGAAACCGGACAGTTGAGACCTTTAATTTGTATGTGACGCAAGAATGGGAAGGAGTTAGTCCCCAAACACTAGCTAAGTGATGTTAGCACAGTCATAAACATGCCCCTGTCCCAACTTTATCATATCGTGATGTAGGCATCAAATTCAGAATGAATGCATATTTACAAAAAACAAATGCGAAGGTGTGTACATGTTGAATGTAGGTCAAAAAGAATTGGCAAAACGTTGCATTCTTTATATATTTATGTTTTACACAACATTCCAACTTTTTTGGAATTGGTGTAAATGTAAATGTAGACTCTTTGCACTAGTTTGTCAGGAAGTTGTTTTGCAGTTGAGTGCACAGCTGTGGCCCAATCCAATGGAGACAGAGTTTGAGCCCATATTAAGAGCAACATATTCGCGGGGAAAGGTGTTCATGTTACTCCACGGTATGGATTAAGGGCTCACTGAATGAGCTATGGACTCTTAATTGAGATGGCAAAGCTAGAGGGACTCCCGAGTCTTGCGTAAGCTAACAGGCATTTAGAGATAGTGGAAAAGAAGGAAATGAGGTGAGATGGGCAGTGAGACGTGGTAATATGGAGGGTTAGAAGAATCAGAGAGGGATTAGATAAAGTGGTATTTACTGGGGGGAATATTGACCAGGGTAAGAAACATGGATTGTGTGAGATGAGTATTCAGAGTCTGTATGAATCAACTATAGAAATGATAGAAAAAGCCTGAAATAGGAAGGGATAGATCAGGGCGAGAGCGCAGACCAAGACATCGAGGTGGAGTGAGGCATTGAGATGGGAACTAGTGGAGTGTGACGCCTGTGGATTTCTCTATCACTACTCTGTCTCAGTGACTGAGCTCCGAGGGTTTCAAGAAGCCATGTTCTCCGCTTTACTCTCTCTTTTTTATACATACACATGTGCATGCACTTAAGAATGCATGCAAACACATGACACCCCCACTAACACAAGCTGTACACATGTGCTCTACTTCTCTTTTTGTATCTTTCTTTTTCCTCAGAGTTCAGCAGCCAAAATAACATTTAAGATATTCTTGAATTCCTTATAAACCCAGAAGTACACACTTTGGCGAAACTACTTGCTCTTAGGATTATTCCAAATCAAGACTGCTAGCTAAAATCATAAATAATCTCATGGATGAAGACATAGTGCTCGTTGCCTCATGGATTATTAGGGAGATCAGTTTTTGTGTTGTGATATGGATGTTTTTGTAAAACTCTGCACTATTTGGCTCCATAATACCTACTTTTCAAAATACCTATAGAATCATAAATGTAAATCATGTCAGTACAAGTTATCATAAAGGTTGGAGCTCACAATTCAAAGTGACAAAACAAACTGAAATAATAAAAGAAAATACATAAACCAATAAGCCATGTTACTTTTGCAGCAATAGAAGAATATAGAAAAAATATAATCTGGCTGCAGCTTTTTTATGTTTGATTACTGTGCTATATGAGTATATAATTTCACCAAGAAATAGCATTCATTAATAGTTATATTTTTGACAGAGTTCACTGATTTTGTGCTTTGGATTGGAGGGGAATGGAGTTTAATACTGACAGTAAGTCTCTCTGAAAAACTGGCTCTGTCTTTAAAGTGATAAAACGTTTCGATACACTCAGTAAGGAACTGTGTTTTGCCTGGATTTATCTTGTCTGGTGACCACCAGACCACCAAACTTATCTTTTATGTTTTCAATTTTTATTGATATATGTGTATATATATATATAAAATATATATATATATATATATATATATAAATATATATGTATGTATTATGTATACATATATATTATGTATACATATATATGTATATATTTTGTCATATGTTTTGCTCCTTATCCCGAATCCAGTTGTTGTGTTCAGTTGCGTTGCTCATAGTTTAGGTTTATTCATGGTGAGGAACTTGTATGTTTGGTTGTTTTTTTTAGTGGGAGTGTTTGGCTCAGTCTCCTCTCAGTCAAACTGCTCTCACCTCACTCTTTAAACTTTAACTCCTGAACCGAAGGCGATATTCCACTCCTAGATGATAGTCCACTCAATATGTACTCACCCCTATGCCAGTGTGAGGATGGGTGAAGATCTTCAGTTCACAAAACAATCCTGGATTTTCAGCAGAAAACAGGGTTGCAGCTAATGGCAGTGATTGGAGACCACAGATAAAATGTAAAAAAAAAAGAACACAAAACAAACACAAAATGTCTCCATCCTGCTCGTGTGGTGTAATCCGTGTCCGCGAACCGCAACATTAAAATTTAAACACAAAAGACGCCATTTACGCCATGTTTTTAGCCGAAATGTCAACTGTAGCATGTAGCAGGTAGCATGTAAACATGGCGGCGATCTCGTGGTATTTTCACATGTGCAGCCATTAAGAGATATACGAAGTCTTGCGATACATCGAGGCCGTTTTTACATGCTACCTGGGAGGCTACAGTTGACATTTCGGCTAAAAACATGGTGTAAATGGCATCTTTTGTGGTTACATTTTAATGTCGCAGCTCACAGAAACTTGGATTACACCATATGAGCAGGATGGAGACATTTTGTGTTTGTTTTGTGTTCTTTTTTTTTCTTTTTTTTTTAACATTTTATCCGTGGTGACCATTCACTGCCATTATACCAGATTTGGCTGCAACCCTGTTTTCTGCTGAAACTCCAGGATTGTTTTGTGAACTGAGGATCTTAAGCCATCCTTACATCAGCATAGGGGTGAGTACATATTGAGTGGATTATCATGTAGGGGTGGAATATCCTTTTAAAGCTTAATGTCTTTCTACACATCTGTGAGAGGTAACTAAAATGTACTTTAGCCACCATGGCCAGAAAACTGTGATGCTTCTGTGCTTATGCTGTTACTTTTGGATTTTGAAAGTACCAACATGGTGTGAAACATGGCACATCCAGTGAGCTGGCTCTGCTTTTAATGGACTAAGTGCCATGGTTAGTTAGGGCAGGTGAAACCTGAAAATCCATTCAACATTTGTCACTATAGCAAACTGTGAACAACATCTTCAACCATGGCTGATGTGCCAGCTTTGTGTTTTATAATGAATCACTTTTGCTTTATGATAATTGTTTTTAATTGGTGAGGGGGTACAATTTGGATATTATGCACTAACAAAACAATCTGTTTTGTTCTGCCTGTTACATGTACAGAGTGGAGTGCCCCTTACCTTTTTGTCTTTAGGCAAAAACTACCTTGGTGATTTTTTTTCCATCAAATCGGCAATGTTCTTTAAAGATTTATCCATAATAACCTTTTACCATATTGTAATTGAAGTGTTCTGAGAGAACACTAGACTTCTGTTCCTCAGTTCAGCTCAGTTGTCAGACATTAGAAGCCTGTGATGGGAGACTTTGACCAATTACATGTCATTGCAGAGAGAGGTTATTCCTACTGGCCATTTAACAAATGCCGATGCACATGCATGTCCCTTCAGATGGTGAAAGCCTGATTCAGTGGTGGGAAATCCTGCAGGAAATCTTGTAAACCTTGATAAAATTTCCAAAACCTCCTTTGCCTATGACAATGTGTAGGCCAGTACAAAACATGTTTGAGCTTCAGGCTCATTATGTTTTATGCCATGGCATTCATTTCAATGAGTGGCAAAGGGGCATGATGGGCGGGGGGGGCGTGTGTTTGTGTGTGCATGTGCATGCGTGTGGTCTACTAGTCATTTAGTTCTCGCTGGCACAGAGCTGAGCATGTCCAGTTTCCTTTACCATGTTATTAGAAGTCAGTGTGACAGCCCGATAATACAGCGCCCCCCTCCTAGAGTTTCTCTGCTGCTCACTGCTGAAGCAGAATGTTGCTGAGGCGGTCAAAAAGGATATCTGGACCATCATCTCATGCCTCTGTTGGATTGCGTCACATTTGCCTCTGAAGCATGGGGTGCTGGAAGGGTGTCTTTAAGAAAACAAGTCACGGCAAGGGGAACTGAGGTGCTGGGGAGGTTCACGCCAAAGAGAACAGGCCACAGGCATGAGGTTTTGTGGGGCAACCGACTCCCTTAGCTGCCATTCAAATTTTGATGGGAGGGGCTTAGCAAAGTGAGAGCAGAGAGAGAGAGGAGGAGGGTTTTGCATTGTTTATGTTCAAACTGCTGCAGCTTTAATACAACAATAAAGAAGAGACAGCAGTTATGACATATTTATGCTTTTTGTCCTGTCCCACCAGTTCCACTGACTTCATCTTATTATGGCCCTGAATCCCTGTCTGAATATGCTTCTGAATCAGCATATGGAAAATAGCTCTAAAAATGCACTATCAATATAACTGGATTTGTTTAGGTCAAGTTAGTTTAATTATTGATCAAGGTCCTTTGTGGAGAAATTAGAATAAGAATTAGGTAGTTAAAATGAAAATAAATAAGTAAGCTATAATATAATAAGTAAGCTATTAACTGTAATAGAGAAAAAAGATCCATCATGTAGTCATTAAGCTGTTGTATCCATCAGCTTCACATGCCTAACTTGTGGAAATAGTGCTGAGAAAGTTGTGAACTGAAAAAACACTGATGAGGCTGTGGGGAAAAAGGAGGAGCAACTCCAACTCTTTTGCATGCTCAATCACTTAATCAATTGGTACTCAAGTGCTTGAGGACTCAACTTTTTTTTGTTGACAGTCCTTCTTCTGTGCCATATGTTGTTAGCTTCTTGACCAAGCCTAGAGGAGCACTCGAGCTGTGACTCCCGCCATTTTGGATTGATTTGAAGGCACAGAGCAGTTTGGCTGAAAAGAACTCCAAATGATGTAGCTGCAGGGAAATAAGAAGAGAAAGCACATCACTGAGGCACTGGACCTCAGCCTCGTTCATCCTTTACCCATCTCATAGGCAGTTATTTCAAGATCTGCCATAACAATCCAGCAGTGGCTGAATCTGCACCAAACAATGTCAGACTTTAGCAGGCCTACGTGCCTTGTCTTTTAAACATGGTGTGATTTTGATGTAGTACAATAACATATTGAAATCACATCTGTTGTATAATATAATATAATTTAAGCCGATTTGAAAACACCCTAAAAATCCACTTGACTTATGAAAGTTGTTTTAGCATGGTATGCTTTGATTTTCTTTACTGGATTAAAGTGCAAAAAAATGTTAAAGAAGCACAAAAGGTTTCCTGATCCTGCTTCCTGTTTTGTCACAAAGTAATCAAAGTCTTAATGCACCCTGATTTCTAGTTAAGTCACAACAATTGATTGATCGATTACCCAAACTAAAAAAAATTAGTTTGCCAACTCTTTTGATAATACGTTTATCATTTTAGTCATTTTCCAAGCAAGAATGTCAAACATTCGCTGGTTCTAGCTTTTCAAATATAAGGATCTGCTGCTTTTCTTTATCATTTATGATAGTAGAATGAAAGTTTTTTGGTTTTGGACATCACTTTGGGCTTCTTCTTCAAAGTTTTTGACTTTTTTTTAGATTAAATGATCAATCAATTAATTATGATAATAATCAGAAGATTAATCGTTAATAAAAATAACCTTCAGTTTCAGCTTTAATTTGATCCACCCACCTTCAACAATTTGACATATCTCACTCTCAACCTGCACTAGTAGTTAATTGGAGTCTGAAAGCTCTTGGCACATCCATGTGTTTTTCTTGGACATATTGTAATGTATTAATATAATCAGGTGTGTTAGTGGGTACACACTGTCTGAGCAGCTGTAGTGGGGGATGGAGCAGAAGTAAAGCATTTAGATGGAGCCACTTTGATTCTGCATGCCATACGTGTAATTGACCTCTCCCTCGCTCTTTCTTTCTTTGTTTCTCTCACTCGTTTCATTTCTCACTTTCTCTTTTTCTTCTTGTCTTGTCACATTTGATGAAAAAACCCGACTCCACTAAATAACCTCAATGTAATTAAAATATTTTGCACATTCAAGCACGTCTTTGCACATTCAAATGAATTAGTTTGTTCCGTAATTTAATCAGCCATTAACAGCTTGACGATTTTATTTTGCACCACAGTTTTACTGAATAGTGCACAGGCATAACCAAGACCATCTTTCCAATATCATTTCTATTACACACATCAGTGCTGCGTAGATTTGATTCCTAATTTGTACATCCTGATTCATTTCCACTCATGAGACAACATCCGATTTCACCTCTTTGCGAGGGTGGAGAGACAGCAGCACATTTCCCAGAGAGTTTTCTGTTTGCCTTTTTTGGAGGACATATACTGTGTGATTGCTGAGCCTGCAGCCTCTGGTGGCCTCATTGCGGTGCTTCGGTCATAAGAGTCATAGGTCTGT